>PVJI01008569.1:0-70351 GCA_004026765.1 Micronycteris hirsuta
AAATGCCAGATTGGCAAAAAGTCCATTCTTAAACTATTGGGGTTTTCCCACTCTCCCTTGGATAGTCAAAGAAATTGGATATCCTACATGACTCAAAAGGTTTTCCCCCAAATGTACACTCTTAAGAAGGGAAAATCCCCTTCTGACTTTGATTTTCCAACTTGCCCTCCTGATGTCAACAAAACACAGCAGTGACCAGCTTCAGGCTCAGGCCAGTCAAATCCTTTGAAAGCTGTATCTAAGCATTGCACCTGTGGACGGTGCTCAGGTTTGTACATAGGCAATTCTTTGAGCCTGGGGCCACAGCAGCATTGTGCCAGAACATGTCATTTGCTTATAATGAAAACCCACGTTCACCTCCCCCTTTCCTACTGTAATTTTTGGTACCTTGAAAATGAGGCTGCTTTTGTTTTCAACCCCTGAAATACCAGATCCTTCTCTCTAAAGAGAAAATAGTTGCTCAAAATAAAGTCCTGGACTTTTGAGACACAAAGAAAATTTTCTCTTTTCTGAGGAAAAGATCTAGACCTTAAAACCATAAAGGCTTTTATGCCCTCTCTGAGAGTGGGGTTGGAGGAAATACTCTCCAACCTTTGTTCTTTCCGTATGAATAAACTGGCTCACTGACAAAAAGAAAATGTTTTGGGCTGAAAGAAGAGAGAAATAGGTAAAACTATCTTTACCAGATCACCCCCACTACGTGTCTACACTCAAGAAGCTGCATTACCAACAAAAGCAGAAAGCAAGCAAAACATAACCAGAGACATTGAAATTAAGAACTGTCTAACAATAGCCAGGGGGGAGGGGACAATGGGGAGAAGGGTTTTCAGGAACCACTATGGAGGACACATGGACAGAACCAAGGGGGAGGAGGGAGGCGGGGAAGGGAGGTGGGGTTGGAGGGGGTAGGGGGAAGGGAGGGGAGAGGATGCAGACAACTGTAATTGAACAACAATAAAGTAATTATTTTAAAAAAAAAAAGAAGCTGCATTACCAATAAGCAAAGATGAACCTAGATGACTGATATGTAAGGAGTTCCAAGACTCTGTGGGCTATGTTTCCACATGTGGGGCAGGTAGTTCAAGAGACTATGTGTCATGTATGTTTGTATAACGAACAACGGTGATTCAGCCTCATGGAAAGAAGTGTCTCAGTGGAGGAACCAAGACGAATAGCAGCCAGGGACTGCATCAGATTCCCAGGTAAGCAGATCATTGTTCAGGGAGGAGATGTTGAGGTTGGGACACTCATGCCCAGTTTTGAGATAAAGGAGAAAGGAGACAGCACTGGGGCAGCTGGTCAGCTTGTGTTTCAATAGTGACACCATGTGGCAGCAATGGCTACAGGGCCAGAAGAAGATCAGTAGACTTCTGGTTTTCTCTCAGACACTCTTTAGTATTGACTAAGGAGACTGACACTTCAACTGAGAAAGCCCCTCATATTCTCGCACCTGTCACACGTGTGCTCTGAGCAGGGGAGTTGATAGGAGTAAAATCCCAGGAGCAAGGAGGGAAGACCTTCAATGATGAGGAGAGAAAGACTAGATTCATTTAATTTGAAAAATAAAAGAAATATAATTGCTTTATTCCATTGGTGAAACAGGTTACTAACAGCTATGGGATAGGTCTTATTTTGTAATATCCATGATACTCAGGAGCCCCTCTGGAGTTATACAGTAAAATCACATTAAGTCAGAAAAAGTACAAACACTATAAAGAAGAAAGTGTGGATTTTGGTGAAGCCAACTTCGGTTCAAATCATAGTTCTTCTACTGATTAGCGGTGTGACCTTGGACACATTTCTTAAAATATCTGCACTTGAGTTTCCATACCTACCAATGGAGATGAGGTATAGGGTCAGTGAGATTGTTATAGTCATCTGGTCCCCATGCTGTGAAATTTCACATCTTTTTTCCCTTCAGGATATCTTGATTTGCTGCTTTGGCTGTCAGCATAAGAAAAACAATACAAGATTAGAATTGGCTATATGTCTGAATTGTTTATAACAATGACAAATTCAGATTAAACCACATGAGAGGAAAATGATTAAATAAATATCAATTCATATTAGGAAATATTAAGCAATCATTAAAAAGGAAGCCTTCAGTGAATCTCAGTAACATTAGAGATTGTTGTCAGAATAACATCAAGTGAAAAAGAATACATAAAACCTCATGTTATATGTAATTTAACCAGGATTATATTTTATTTACCCTCCTATAGTATTCACACATGCATATATACATCAATATGGAATTCATACAAGCATTGAAATAGATACAAAGGGCATCCAAAAATATTAACAATGCATCTTTCATGATTTTAAGTGTATTTTAGGGAGGTATATTCAAATTTTGTTTTCACTAAGTACAGCCTTTTAAAAATGAAATTCTGTAGTAGCAATACTTTATGGCTTTCTCAATGTAATTTTGGCTACTATCTTATGAGCTTAGGGTTTCGTCTTCTCTTCCTTATGCCTCTATTTTAGATAAATGTCTGGAGGAAGAAGGTGAATTCATTTAAAAAAGATGGAGAGAGGAAGGGGAGGAGGAAGACCTTTCAAACCTCTTGGTCACATCCTTGTTGGTCTTGGCATTTTGGGGGGTGGCATATTTTGCTCCCATTCAATGTAAAGAATACTCTTCTACAACTCTATGATTTTGCTTGAATAATTTTGATCACTCCTGGAGAAAAAATAAAAGATCAATATTCTGAAAAACCATAATATTTCGAAAACGTATCTTAATAATTGCTTTCAATATAAACAACTTATGCTAAATATAAAGTAGCAATGTTGGATTAATATAGCTATATCTATGATAACAGGAAAGACTACTAAAAGTAAAATAAAGCACCTACTATACAATAAAATATCTCAAGGTCAAAATAGGGGTCGGCAAACTATGGTCCAAGAACCAAATTTAGCAGACAGCTATTTTTTAGGTCCTTCAAGGTAAGAATTAGTTTTTACATTTGCAACAGGTTTTAAGAAAAATGAAGATGAGACCACGTGCATCCCTCAATGCTTAAAACATTCCCTACCTGTCCCTCTAAAGAAAAAGTTTGCTGATTGGACTTCCCACCAAGATGGAGGTGTAGGTGGACACACTGTGTCTCCTCGCACAACCAAAAGAGGAAAAACAACAATTTAAAAAGCAAAACAAACAATCAGAATGGACAGAGAATCAAACTGAGTGGAAGTCCCACAGCCAAGAAGTTAGAGAGGACAGGTTCATCTAGACCGGTAAGCAGGGTGGAGCCAGGCGGAGAGTGCGCATGGAGACTCACAGTGGGCACACCTGGCCAAAACGCAGCTGGTGCACTCAGTGAAACTCCCAGCTGGCCCACCTAGAGAAGCCCTTGGGAACCAGAGGGTCAAGACTGGTGGACCAGGTGGTCCTTCATTCGTGCTCAGATAAACCGGGAGAAGGAGCTCGGGAGCAGAGCAGACCAAGCAACCCACCATCGTGGGGGTGGGGAAAAAGCCTCAGACCACCTATTGAAAGCACCTGTGAGGGTTAAGGCAGCGGCGGGAACAACTCCCAGCCTCACAGGAGAGCTCATTGGGCGAAAGTGACTGGGAGCCGGTGGAGAACAGAGCAAGCGCCATTGTTCCCTCCCAGGCCCCTCTGGGACAGGCAGTGTCACTACACAACAACATAGGCTACCCCGCACTGGTGAACACCTAAGGCTCCACCCCTTAAAGTAACAGGCACGCTGAGAAAAAAAATGGCCCAAATGAAAGAGTAGATCCAAAACTCCAGAAAAAATACAACTAAGTGACAAAGAGAGAGCCAACCTATCATATGCACAGTTCAAAATACTGGTAATCAGGATGCTCACAGGATTGGTTAAATTTGGTCACAAATTAGATGAAGAAATGAAGAAGACACTGGGAGAAATAAGGGGAAATGTACAGAGAACCAATAGTGATGGGAAGGAAACTGGGACTCAAATCAATGGTGTGGACCAGAAGGAAGAAAAAAATATTCAACCAGGAATGAAGAAACAAGAATTCAAAAAAATGAGAAGAGGCTTAGGAACCTCCGTGACATCTGTAAATGTCCCAACATCCGGGTCATAGGGATGCCAGAATGAGAAGAGGAAGATCGAGGGATTAAACATTTATTTGAACAAATAATGAAGGAGAACTTCCCCAATCTGGCAAAGGAAATAGACTTCCAGGAAGTCCAGGAAGCTCAGAGTGCCCCAAAGAAGTTGGACCCAAAGAGGGACACACCAAGACACATCATAATTACATTACCCAAGATTAAAAATAAGGAGAAAATCTTAGAAGCAGCAAGAGAAAAGGAGACAGTTACCTACAAAGGAATTCCCATAAGATTGTCAGCTGATTTCTCAAAGGAGAACTTTCAAGCAAGAAGGGGCTGGAAAGAAGTATACCAAGTCATGAAAGGCAAGGACCTACACCCAAGATTACTCTATCCAGCAAAACTTTCATTTGGAATGGGAGGAAAGATAAAGTGCTTCTCAGATAGGATCAAGTTCAAGGAGTTCATCATCACCCAGCCTTATATGTTATGTATTATATGAAATGTTAAAGGGATTTATATAAGGCATGGAGGTACAATAACAGGGAGTGGGAGGGGGAGAGAGGAGGAAAAAGTGCAGAGAATAAGTAGCATAAACAGTAGGTAGAAAACAGACAGAGGGAGGTTAAGAATAGTATAGGAAATGTAGAAGCCAAAGAACTTATGTGTATGACCCATGGACAAAAACTAAAGGGCAGGGAATTGGGGGGTTGCAGGGTGGAGGGGAATAAAGGGGGGGAAATGGGACAACTGTAATAGCATAATCAATAAAATATATTAAAAAAGGTTTGCCGATCATTCATGTAAAGGGTAAGTTACTGAGCAGCAATTATCTACTAAAGCAAATATTATGTATTTCAGAAACATGGAGTGCTTAAATTTACCTTGTTCAAAGTTGTCTCATTGGTAATGATCTTGCATATGTATGTTTAAATTTTTGTTTCATGCTATGAGAATCAAATAGTGAAACTATTACATTAATTCTTAAGGGGCAAGATACAACTTTTGAGAAAGAGGTTTGTACTCTAATTAAAAGAAATGTGAGATCAAGTCAAGGAAATATCTAAAGTAATATCTAAAGTTAAAGTAACATATCATGCTCTGTTAGACTGTCTACACAGTTTGGTGGGTTGATAGTCAGATATTTGGAAACTAACCATCTTCCAAAATATGTTGATATATGACAACAACTTGCATAGCTAAACTTGCATGCCAACATCAGCAAGTCTCTGTTTCCCACGAACTGCCCAAACTTAACTGTCTCCCCAGACAACTCTTCTGCCCACCTCACTTGACCTCTTTGCCATAGTCAATAATGTTGATACCTCCCTCTTTCCCAAAATACTCTCTTGCTTTGTCATCATGACTCCACACAACCCTAGTTTCCCTCCTATTTATGTTTTCTCAGACCCTGTAACTATGCTCTCTTCCTCTACTTGGCCTGCAAGCATTCTCTGCTCTCCATCTGCTCTTCTTTCTTGTTCTGGGGAATCTGATCCAGCATAGGCTGATGCCTCCCACCTCTCTGTTCTGGTCCATCCAATTCATTCTTCTCAGCTTAGAATCAACTAATTCAGCTTACTCTCATATCTGATCAAATATGAGTCTGTTTGGTGTTTATTTTTCTTCTTCTTAACAAGAAAATGACAACAATCTTTTTCCTCGTTTAACCTCATAATCTTGCCTTTCTTCGTAGCTAGTAATTTTTAAATTATATATCCAACATTGTGTGTAAAATAAGTTCAGAGTTTCCAGATGGTGTTATATTTTACCAGAGAAGGTCCTCCCTTCATATGTTAGGTATATTACAGTATGAAACATTGATCATCTCAGTCCCATCAAGAATTGAGGTGGGTTGGAGCTGGCTTGAAGTTTTGGTAAGACTCAATCTAGATTTGACTTCACCCAAATTTTAGATAATGGTCCTCCTGACTTTATGCTGAAAGCCACATTTGCATTTTAGAAGTTTTTGGTTCAGCTCTATAGCCTCCCATCCCACACACTTCAAAAGTTGTTCAATGCATTGAGCAGGATACCAGCTCTCTCTTGCCTCTTACACAGCATCTCACATGACCCAGACTCAGCAAATGTCCTATGATCAATGTGTTTGAGGCCCCACATGTTTTTAATTTGTCATTCCAGACCAGTTTTACCGCTAAAGGCTTTACTAAGTTCTCTCCCAGCAGAAGTCTTTACCTGGACCAATCCTCAGCCCATACCCAAAAGCAACAAATATCTCCAGAGAAAAAAAATTCTGGTGTATATTAGCTAAGCATGTATTGGTTCTCCCTGTATGATGCATTTAACAAACCATGCACTTGAAAACTTGGTTTAAAAAAAATTAGTTAGAGATCCAAGATGGTAGAGGAATAAGTGGAAGCTTACAAACTTCTTCCAAGGACAAAAGTGGAATTATAACTAAACTGTAGAGAAATCATCCTGAATAATGAACTGAACACTAGCTGGAGAGAAGCCTTGTATCCAAGGACAGACAGAAGAGACCCCAATGAGACAGGTAGGGAGTACAGAGGAGGTGCAAGAGGGCTGGCTAGGCTCCCATAGGTGGCAGCTGAAGTTCCAGAAGGGATATTTCAGTGGCCAGGGAGTTCCACCTGAGAAGTGTGGAGTCTAAACCCCAAGCTGGGCTCCCCAGCCTACAGCACCAGAGCCTACTAGAAGAATGGAATCCAGGTAATAATCAGCTATGAAAAGCAGCAGGGGTTTCTGTCCACCAGGGAGAGATGGCTGGAGATGCAGAGAGCCTCTTAAAGGGCCAATGCGCAAAATACCATTTGTAGTCACTTACCCAGGACTCTGGCAGAGAGAGAGAAGAGAGGACTAGAAACACTTGAGGAGAGTCTGGGACTGGTGGCTCTGGGGAGAGAACTGAAGGAACAGATGTCAGGATCCTTGTGTTGAGTCATTCCCTATACTGCAGAGGTCATCTTTCTCAGGGAGAGGACTCTAAAGTTGCATCAGCCTGAGGGGAAGCAATAGCTCCACCCACAGGAATTACTCTGCCCCACCATGTGGAGCTTAAGCTGTACTACTGAGGAGTATAGCTAGAGGCTGTATCAGATTTAAGTTTAACAACTAAGGTGGATTTCTGGGAGCTCTTAGACTTTAGCTGACCTTCACCCAGGCCCAGTTTTGGTAAAAAGCCAGTCTTGGTACACAGACTGGTTCTTTATGCACACATTCAAGCCCAGCAGAGAGAGCCACAAGTGTGGATCACAGATAGCTCCAAACGGGTTGCGCAGGTCCCATAAGCTCCAAACAGGTTGCGTAGGTCCCATAACAGGCAGTGTCCGACAGAAGACTGAATTAAAGTTTTTGAAGATTTAATACATAGAAACAACACAAGGAGGCAGCCAAAATGAGAAGACAAAGAAACAGAGCCCAAATGAAAGGAAGAGAGAATCCTCCAGAAGAACTAAATGAAAGGAAAGCAAGCAATTTATCAGAAATGGAGTTTAGAGTAATAATTATAAGGCCACTCAACAAAATGAAAAAAGGACATAGAAGAAATAAAAAAGGATCTGTCAGAAACAAAGAATGCAATATCTGAAATAAATAATACACTGGAAGGAATAAACAATATGTTAAATAAAGCAGAAGATAGAATCATTGATTCAGAAGACATGATGGAAAAAAACAACAACAACCAAGGAGAGCAGCATAAATTAAAAAGACTTGAACAGAATGAGAAGAGCTTAATAAATCTTTGGGAGAACAAAAAGTGTAACAACATCTGCATGACAGGAATACCAGAAAAAGGAGAAAGCAAGCAAGGGATTGAGAACCTCTTTGAAGAAATAAGGGCCAAGAACTACTCTAGTCGGTTGAAGAAAAGACACTCAAGTCCAGGAAGTGCAGAGTCCCAAACAAGATGGACCCATAGAGGCTTACTTACACCAAGACACACAATAATTAAAATAGCAAAGCTTAAAGACAAGGAGAAAATCCTAAAAGTTGCAAAAGAAGGTAGTTAGTTACACACAAGGGAGTTCCAATCATGCCATCATCTGATTTCTCCACAGAAATATTTGAGGCCAGAAGTGATTGGCATGAAATATTCAAGGCAATGAAAAGCAAAAACCTACAATCAAGGCTACTTTACCCAGCAAAGTTAACATTTAGAATTGAAGAAGAAATAAAGAGCTTCCCAGAGAAGAAAAAGGTAAGGGAGTTTGTTAATTCCAAACCAGTACTTAAACAAATGTTAATGGGCTTGTTTTAAGAAGAAGAAGGAAAAAGAAAAAGAAAAAAAGAGCAAAATAGATTTAAAAAATGGCAATAAATGCAATCCATCAATAATCACCTTAAATGTAAATGGCATAAATGCTACAACCAAAAGACATAAGGTAGCTGAATGGATAAGAAAACAAGACACATATATGTCTCAAAAAATTAGTTAGCATTAAAAGCATCCTGTCATTTCATATTATATTAGGAAAACCATGTTCTATGAATATTTCCATGGGAAAATATAAAAGTCATAGATACATGTAAATAAATAAACAAGTTTTGGCAAGGATGTGCACCAGGGGTTCAACCTTTTGGCATATGTGGGCCACACTGGAAGAAAAAGAGTTACCTTGAGCCACACATTAAATACACAAACACTAACAAAAGCTGATGAGTGAAGAAAAAGTTTAAAGTAAATTTACAGTTTTGTGTTGGGTCGCATTCATAGCCACCCTGGGCCTCATGTGCATCACAGGCCATGAGTTGAACACCCCTGATTGACTGTTGGTGGAAATGCAGATTGGTGCAGCCACCATGAAAAACAGTATGGCAGTTCCTCAAAAAATTAAAAAGAGAACTGATTTATGACCCAGCAATTCCACTTCTGAGTATAAATCTGAAAAAAACAAAATGCTAATTTGAAAGGATATACGAGCGACCACACCTGTGTTCATTGCAGCATTTACAATAGCAAAACTATGGATGCAACCCAAATGCCCAACAATAGCTAAGTGGATAAAAAGCTATGGTATATATATATATACAATAGGATATCACTCAGCCATAGAAAGAATGAAATCATACCATTTGCAATACCATGGATGGCCCTAGATGGTATAATGGTAAATGAAATAAGTCAGATAGAAAAAGACAAATACAATATGATTTCACTTATATGTACAATCTAAAGAACAAAATAAATGAACAATCAAAATTAAAACAGGTTCATAGATGCAGAGAACAGATTGATGGTTGCCAGAAGGGAAGAGATATGAGAGGTTGGAGAAAAGAGGTGAAGAAATTAAGTACAAATTGGTAGTTACAAAATAGCCATGGGGATGTAAAGCCAAGCATAAGGAACATAGTCAATAATATCATAATGACTACGTATGGTGCCATTTGGGTACTTGAAGTATCAGGGGATCACTTTGTAAACTATATGATTATCTACCACTATGCTGTACACCTGAAACTAATACAAAATAATATTGATTGTAAACTGTAACTGAAAAATAAATTTTATTTTTTAGAGGTCAGCAGTTCGCCCAAAGATATTCAATAGAAATCTCATCACATAAACAAGTAATAAGTGTTCATAGTTAAATACATTCCATAGTTAGTTCTTAGTTCTATGTAAAATAGAGTTTTGTGCTCATAGTTTCCTTAATAGACCTTTAAAGGAATTTCTTGGTTTTATTTTCTGGGTTTTTTTCCACATTTTTTTATTGTTGTTCAAGTACAGCTGTCTCCATTTTCCCCCCATTACTCCCCCCACCCTAGGCATACCCACTTCCCACCCTTGATCCTACACCCCTTTGGTTTTTGTTCATGTGTCCTTTATACATGTTCCTGAAAACCCACCCCCCTCTCCCCCATTATCCCCTCCCACTTCTCCTCTGGTAACTGTCAATTGGTTCTTAATTTCAATGTCTCTGGGTATATTTTGCTTGCTTGTTTATTTTGTTGATTAGGTTTCACTTATAGGTGAGATCATAAGGTATTTGTCCCTCACCTCCTGGCTTATTTCACTTAGCATAATGCTCTCCAGTTCCATCCATGTTGTTGCAAAAGGTAGGAGCTCCTTCTTTCTTTCTGCTGCATAGTAATCCATTGTGTAATGTACTATAGTTTTTTGACCCATTCATTTACTAATTGGGACTTAGGTTGTTTCCAGCACTTGGCTATTGTAAACTGTGCTGCTATTAACATTGGGGTGCATAGGTTCTTTTGAACTGGTTGTTGAGAATTCTTAGGGTTTAATATCAGCAGTGGAATTGCCAAGTCTAAAGGCAGTTCCATTTTTAGTTTTCTAAGGAAATTCCATTCTGTTTTCCACAGTGGCTGCACCTGTCTGCATTCCCACAAAAAGTGCACTAGGGTTCCCTTTTCTCCACATCCTCTCCAACATTTGCTATTTGTTGATTTATTTATGATGACCATCCTGACTGGTGTGAAGTAATATCTCACTGTGGTTTTAATTTGCATCTCTCTGAAGGCTAGTGGTGCTGAGCATCTTTTCATATGTCTCTGGGCCCTTTGAATGTTCTCCTTGGAGAAATATCTGTTCAAGTCCTTTGCCCATTTTTTAATTGGGTTGTGTGTCTTCCTGGAGAGGAGTCATGTGAGTTCTTTATATATTTTGGAGATCAAAGCCTTGTGGGACATAGCATTGGCAAATATATTTTCACATACGGTTGTTTCTCTTTTCATTTTAATGCTGTTTTCTTTAACCATGCAGGAGCTTTTTATTTTGATGAGATCCCATTTGTTTATTCTTTCCTTTATGTCCCATGCTCAAGGGGACATAACAATGAAAATATTGCTGCATAAAATATATGAGATTTTCCTGCCTATGTTCTTCTCTAAGTCTTTTATGGTGTCATGACTTATATTTAAGTCTTTTATCCACTTTGAATTTATTTTTGTGTATGGTGTAAGTTGGTGATCAACTTTCATTTTTTTACATGTAGCTGTCCAGATTTCCCAACACCATTTGTTGAAGAGGCTATTTTTACTCCATTTTATGCTGCTGCCCCCTTTGTCAAATATTAATTGACCATAGACGTGGGTTGATTTCTGTGCTCTTGATTCTGTTCCATTGGTCTATGTGTCTGTTCTTATGCCAGTACCAGGCTGTTTTGATCACAATGGTCTTGTAATACAGTTTGATATCAGGTATTGTGATCCCTCCTATTTTGTTCTTCTTTCTCAAAATTGTTACATCTATTTGGAGTCAGTTATAGTTCCATACAAATTTTTGAAATGTTTGTTCTGTATCTGTGAAATATGCCATTGATACTTTAATAGGGATTGCATTGAATCTGTAAATTGCTTTGGGTATTATGGACATTTTGATGATGTTAATTCTTCCAATCCATGAACATGGTACATGCTTCCATTTGTTTGTGTCTTCCTTAATTTCTTTCTTCAGTGTTGAGTGGTTTACTGAGTACAGATCTTTTACCTCCTTGGTTAAGTTTATTCCTAGGTACTTTATTTTTCTTGTTGCTATAGCAAATGGGATTTTTTTCCTGATTTCTGTTTCTGATATTTCATTGTTGGTATACAAAAATGCCTTTGATTTCTGAATATTGATTCTGTATTATCCTGTTTTGCCAAATTCACTTATTAGGTTGGGTAATTTTTTAGTGGAGTCTATAGGATTTTGTATGACACTATCAGGTCATCTACAAACACTGACAGTTTTGTTCCTCCTTTCCAATTTGTATGTCTTTTATTTCCTTTTCTTGTCTGATTGCTGTGGCTAAGAGTTTCAGTACTATATTGAATAGAAGTGGTGAAAAGAGACACCCTTGTCTTGTTCAGATCTTAGTGGGAAAGCTTTCAGTTTTTGCCCATAGAGTATGATGCTGACTGTAGGTCTCTTATATATGGCCTTTATTATGTTCAGGAATGCTCCCTCTATTCCCACTTTGCTGAGTGTTTTTATCATAAATGTGTGCTGTACTTTATCCAATGCTTTTTCCACATCTATTGATATGATCATGTGATTTTTGTCTTTTGTTTTTGTGACATATTACATTTATTGATTTGTGAATATTTTACCATCCTTATATCCCTGAGACAAATGTATGGTCTTTTTAATGTATTGCTGGATGCAGTTTGCAAGTGCTTTGTTGAGGATTTTAATGTCTATGTTCATCAGCAATATTGGCCTGTAGTTTTCTTTCTTTGTTGTGTCTTTATCTGGTTTTGGGATTACGATGATGCTGGCTTCATAAAGAGAGTTTGGGAGTCTTCCAGCTTCTTAGATTTCTTGGGATAGTCTATGAAGGATAGGGGTGAGCTCTTCCTTAAATGTTTTGTAAAATTCTGCTGTGAAACCATCGGATTCAGGGCTTCTGTGTACGAAGAGTTTTTTGATTACTGCTTCAATTTCCTCAGCTTTTATCAGCTTCAGCTTCTGTTCAGGTTTTCTGCTTGGAAGAGTATATTTTTCTAGAAATCTGTCCATTTCACCTAGGTTTTCAAATTTCTTGGCGTACAGTTCTTCGTTGTAATTTCTTACAATCCTTTGTATTTCTGTGGTATCAGTTGTAGTCTCTCCTCTTTCATTTCTGATTGTGTTTATTTGGGTCCTCTCTCTTTTTTTCTTGATGAGTCTGCTTAAAGGTTTGTCTTTTTTGTTTACTTTTTCAGAGAACCAGCTCCTGGATTCACTGATCCTTAGAATTGTGTTTTTAGTCTCTATGTCATTTAATTCTGCTCTGATCTTGGTTATTTCCTTCCTTCTACTTTCTCTGGGCTATCTTTGTTGTTGTTCCTCCAGTTCATGTAGATGTTGGGTTAGGATGTTTATTTTAAATGTTGCTATCTTTTTTAGGTAAATATGTATCGCTATGAACTTCTCTCTCAGGACTTCCTTCGTCGTGTCCCATAAGTTTTGGACTGTTAAGAGTTCATTGTCATTTATTTCCAGAAACTTTTTTATTTCTTCCTTTATATCATTCTTAACCCATTCACTGTTTAATAACATGCTATTCAATCTCCATGAGTTTGAGTGTTTTTGAGTTTTTTCCATGAGGTTGGTTTCTAGTTTCAGGCCCTTGTGGTAGGAAAAATGCTTGATATGATTTCAATTTTCTTGAATTTGTAGAGGCTTGTTTTGTGTCCTATCATGTGGTCTATCCTTGAAAATATTCCCTGTGCATTTGAAAAGAATGTGTACACTGCTTCTTTGGGATGAAATTTTCTATATATATGTCAATTCAGTTCATTTGATCTAGGACATTGTTCAATGCTGCTCTTTCTTTATATTTTGTTTGGAAGATCTATCCATTTTTGACAGTGGGGTGTTAAAATGCCCTAGTATGTTTTTTTTTTTTTGTTTTGCAATAATTTTATTTAAAGTCTTTGTCAAAACCACAGCCTTTCAGGAGAAGGAAGAGGCAGAAAGGAGAAGGGGTTTGAGAAAAGCTCACTTGCCTGCTCCACTAACACACACTCAGGACTGGCTTTTTACACTCATTTAAAAGATATAGTTGAAGCTTGTAGCAGTGATTTCCACATGCATGTAAACACGCAGTCCTGAGAATTTACGCGTTTTGAGCGCAGCTCCGTGTGATTCCCGTGTGAACAAGTGTGGATCATGTCTGTGGAATGGGAATTCTCTACCAGGAATTTGGCAAAGATGTATTTAAAAAATTCTGGCTTGCTGAGCCCTGCATATTATATTAACCTGGTCCTGTCTGCCACCGGACCTAAATTTACATCCTAATGCTCTGCTAATGAGTAAAACTATCCCTGTTTAGCTTAATCCCATGAATAATCAATGCAATGTAAATATGTCCTAAAGCCTCTAACAAAAACCCTGGCTAAGCTACCCACGAGGTCTTTTTCCCAAGATGGAGGTGGAGGGAAAGACCCGTGGCTGCCAGATTCTCATCTCCAAGCATGTCTCTGGGTAAGACTGATTCACGCGATTGGGGCGGTCCCCCCCACGGATTTTGCGGGTCGAAATCCGTGACAGAAGCTGAAAGTGCTGTCACAGGACAGGCATTTTCCTTTGCATCTCCCACACAAATCTTGGTGATGGGGCCATTAAGGGTCAGTGTGGCAGAGTCTGACTGAGCAGGAGCATGTAGTCTGTTTATAACTGTGACAGGTAATATCCTCCACTCGGTAAGGATTATAAGACTTCTGATAAGTTCTGAAAAACTGCTAAAATAAACCTTATTGGTGCCCTGTACACACCACATGTAGGCACTTTCCCATTGGATGTTGCAGTGCTTGCAGTGAGAGTAGCCATATTCCAGCTCCAGGCTCCATGGGGACAACTTCATGCCTCTGGCAGCCTGGGCTCCCTGGGCTGGTGACAGCTGTTCCAGGTTCTCCGACATGCTCTGTGGGGCAGCCATGGCTCTGTGGGTCTCCCGTGGCTCCCAGCTCACCACCACTGCGGACCTGGCCTCAGCCTCCTCCTCCTCCTGAGACTGTGGCAGTTGGGGCTCACTCCTAGCCAACCCCTCTCCCTGCTGGGTGTCTGGAGGCCTTGGAAATGGCAGCTCTCCTTCTCCGTCCAATGCCCTGGGCCTGTTGCTGTCTATATCTTTCTGGAAGTCCTTAAGATTTTCCTTATATGTTTGGGTGTTCCTATGTTGGGTGCATATATGTTTATAATGTTTATGTCTTCTTGATGGATTCTTCCCTTGAGTATTATAAAGTGATCTTCAGTGTTTCTTTTTATGACCTTTGTTTTCAAGTCTATTTTGTCAGATATAAGTATTGCCACCCTGGCTTTTTTTTTCTGTCTGTTTTCTTGGAATATTTTTTTGT
This sequence comes from Micronycteris hirsuta, assembly GCA_004026765.1. Classification (NCBI taxonomy): domain Eukaryota; kingdom Metazoa; phylum Chordata; class Mammalia; order Chiroptera; family Phyllostomidae; genus Micronycteris; species Micronycteris hirsuta. Next base: position 14,816 of record PVJI01008569.1, read on the forward strand.
AACCCTTCACTTCCAGTGTGTATAGGTCTTTTGTCCTGAGGCAAGTTTCTTGTAGGCAGCATATATGCAAGTCATGTTTTCTTATCTATTCATCTATCCTATGTCTTTTGATTGGAGCATTTAATCCATTTACATTTGAGGCTATTATTGATAGGTACATATTCATTGCCATTTTACTCCTTTTGTACCTTTGCTCCTCCCTCTCACTCTTTTTCTTCCTTTTCTTAAAGCAGTCCCTTTAACATATCTTGCAGAGCTGGTTTGGTGGAGATGTATTCTTTGAGGCTTCTTTTGTCTGGAAAACTCCTTATTTGGCCTTATATTTTAATTGAGAGCCTTGCTGGATAGAGTAGTCTTGGTTGCAGGCCTTTGCTTTTCATTACTTGGAATATTTCTTGCCAATCACTTCTGGCATGGATCATTTCCATTGAAAAATCAGCTGCTAGTCTTATTGGGGCTCTCTTCTGTGTTACTTCATGTTTCTCCCTTGCTGCCTTCAAGATTCTCTCTTTGTGTTGGAATTTTGCCACTTTAATTATGATGTGTCTTCCAGTAGGACTCTTTGTGTTCCTCTTGACTGGGACTCTCTGTGTTTCCTGGATTTGTGTGACTTTTTCTCTCATCAAATTAGGGATGTTTTCCATCATGACTTTTTCAAACAGGTTTTCTATCCCTTGCTTTTCTTCTTCTCCTTCTGGTATCCCTATTATACGGATATGATTGTGTTTCATGTTGTTCTGCAGTTCCCTTAACACCTCTTCATTCTTTCTGAGTCTTTTTTCCTTTTTTACAGTTTACTGAGGGTCACTCCAGCCAACACATTTTGTATGCTGTTGTGCAGATTTTGCCAGAGAAAAACCACAAAGCCCAGGGAACAAACCCATATCCACAAAAATGTCTCACCCCGCTCACCAATCTCATTTTCAATGGCCTATGAACCAGTATTAATAAGGGTGTAAAGAGATTAAGACAATTATAAGAAAGGAGAGAAATAAACTATAGTATAAATTCTAGTGACTTAATATGCACAAACTCAGTGGACAAGAAATGAATGTTAAAAAGCTATAGAGTAAGGGGATTCATGTTTCCACGACTGGGGAATCATAGCCCTGGACTTTCACGCATGTCAAAGAGCAAGGTCTCTCGCGTGATAAGCACAAGTCAGCATGTGTGGACCCATGTTCGTGAAAACAGAATTCCCTGTGGGGGAATCAGGCTAACATTTCTTAGAATCTTGCTGCTGCTGAAATCTCTCACCTCCCTGGACTTATGCTAATGCCTGCCTGGGCTCTTCCTGGCAGTGTTTACGGCTCTGTGTGCCCTTTCAATTGCATATCCCTCCTTTTGTTGTAACTTCCTCAATTCTACTGCCTGGCTTGAACTCACATTCTTTGCATAGTTCATGAAGACCATTCTGATTCGAAAGTACTCTGAAACAGCTAATAAAAGCCAGGGTAAGCTACACGAGAGGCCTTTTCCCTAGAAGATAAGGGGAGGGTGGCGTGGTCCCAGATTTCTTTTCCCGCATGTCTCTCTGTGAGATTTATTCACGCAGTAGGTCACAGTCACCATGGATTTTGCTGGCCAAAATCCATGACAATGGAGGGAAGAAAATATAACTAATCATGGAGAAGACCACAGTAGATGTCTTTTTGGTAGCCTCTACTATTTACCACTATTTTTTCTTTCTGTATCTGCCTCTGTGATGTCAGATGTTGACCCCATCTGACCTTAGGCAGCCTGCTTTGAGACTGCCAGAGATCTGCTGTCTATGGTTGTCCTCTTCAGTTGTTAATCTAGTCACTTTGCACTCAGAAGTCAGACTTAAGCCCCATAGGGCGGGGCAGAATCCCTCCTGGGTTGGGGCTGTTGTTTCCCCTCAGGCTGCTGCTGCTTAAAGGAGAGTGGTCTGCCTGAGCAGGATGGCTGCTGCAGTATGGGTGGTGACTCAGCACTGGGATCCCAGAGGCTGCTCTCTTGGTTCTCTCCCCCAAGCCTCCATCCCCATTCTCTCCCCAAGCATCTCTAGTCCACTCTGCCCCTCTTTGCCAGGGATCTATTCCTATGGCTATCTCATTAAAGTTATTAATCTAGTCACTCTGCATTCAGCAGTCAGGCTGAACCACCACAGAGCCAAGGCAGAGTCTCTCCTGGGGGCAGAGCTGTTGTTTCCCCTCACACTGCCTGAACCAGAGGGCTGCTGCCCCCCTGGGGATGACTCAGCACCAGGAACCCTGTGGCTAGTCTCTCCCCAAAGCTTTCGTCCCCAGTCTCTCCTCAGGCATCTTCAGCCCACTCTGCTCCTGCCTTTGCTGGAACCGCAGGTGAGTGACAGCAAATGAAAAATGTGTGCATTGACCCTTTAAACAGCTCTTTGCATCTCCAGGCAGCCATCTCTGGTAGAGAGCTTTTCACCACTAGTTGTTATCTGTGTACTTTTTGGGCTCTGGTGCTCTAGGCTGGGAATCCAAGCTTAGGGATTAGACCCCATTCTTTTCTGGGTGATCCAACCTGCCACTTAATTATCCCTTAGGCACTACTGCCTGTGGGCACCCAGCCAGCCCTCTCAAGTCTCTACCACCCTCCTTAACAGACAGGTTGTCTCAGTGTTGACTGTTCTGTCTGTCTGAGGTTATAAGGCTTCCTTCTCACTATTCTTCAGTTGTTTGTTCTGGGTAATTTCTCTGCAATTTAATTGTAATTCCAGATTGGTCCTGGGAGGAGGTTAGTGTGGCTTCTGCTCCTCTGCCATCTTGCCAAAAATTGAAAAAATAAAATAAAATTTTTTAAAAAATCAAAGAAATAGACTGTGAGAGAGACTTCCAGCTAGATGGAGGCTTAGGTAGACACACTGTGCCTCCTCACACAACCAAAAGAGGAAAAACAGAAATTTAAATAAACAAAAACAGCCAGATCTGACAGAAAATCGAACTGAGTGGAAGTCTGACAACCAAGGAGTTAAAGAAGACACATTCATCCAGACTGGTAAGCGGGTGGAGCCAGGCGAGAAGCACGTGGCGAGCAGGGCAGAGAACACGCAGCGAGCCGGGCGGTGAGCGCACGGCAAGACGGCGGTGTGTGGAGTGGTATTGGCAGCGCTGCAGCTGCCGGGAGAGACCCGTGGCAGGCGTGCCTGACCAAAACGCTGCCAGCACCCGGCCCACCCGGACCCAGTGGGGCTGAGTTTGGTAGACCAGGTGGGCCCTCATTCACATGCAGATAAACCGGGAGAAAAAGCTGGGAGCAGAGCAGACCGAGCAGCAACCCACCAACTCAGGGAAATAAGACCTCAAACCACCAATTGAGGGAACCTGTGGGGGCTGAGGCGGCGGTGGGAGGAACTCCCAGCCTCACAGGAGAGTTCGTTGGGGAGACCCACAGGGACTTGGAACTGTGCAGACCCGCCCACTCAACCCAGAGCCAGAGCAGGGGGACCCAACTTGCTTGTGGGTAGCAGTGCGGAGAACAGAGCAAGCGCCATTATTCTCTCAAGACCCTCCCCCACAGGCTGCATCACAACACAGCGGCGGGGTTTCCCTGCCCCCACAGAGAGTGTCACAAAATAACAACATGAGTTACCCCGCCCTGGTGAACACCTAAGGCTCTGCCCCTTAAAGTAACAGGCGCGCCAAGAAAAAAAATGGCCCAAATGAAAGACCACATCAAAGCTCCAGAAAAAATACAACTAAGTGATGAAGAGATAGCCAACCTATCAGATGCACAGTTCAAAGCACTGGTAATCAGGATGCTCACAGAATTCAACAAAAAATTGTCACAATTACTTGAACAAATGAAGGATAAAGTAAAGGAAATGAGGGGAAATCTGCAGGGAACTAATAGGGATAAGAAGGAAACTGGGACTCAAATCAATGGAGTAGACCAGCAAAAAGAAAAAAACATCCAAACAGAAAAGAATGAAGAAACAAGAATTCAAAAAACTCAGGATAGGCTTAGGAACCTCCAGGACATCCTTAAACGTCCCAACATCTGAGTCATAGGGGTGCCAGAAGGAGAAAAGGAAGACCAAGGGATTGAAAACTTATTTGAACAAATAATGAAGGAGAACTTCCCCAAGCTAGTGAAGGAAATAGACTTTCAGGAAGTCCAGGAAGCTCAGAGAGTCCCAAAGAAGTTAGAACCAAAGAGGAACACACCAAGACACATCATAATTACATTACCCAAGATTAAAAATAAGGTGAGAATCTTAGAAGCAGCAAGAGAAAAGGAGACACTTACTTACAAAGGAATTCCCGTAAGACTATCAGCTGATTTCTCAAAAGAGACCTTGCAGGCAAGAAGGGGCTGGAGAGAAGTATTCCAAATCATGAAAGGCAAGGACCTACATCCAAGAATACTCTATCCAGCTAAACTTTCATTTAGAATGGAAGGGCAGATAAAGTGCTTCTCAGATAAGGTCAAGTTCAAGGAGTTCATCATCACCCAGCCTGTATTGTATGAAATGTTAAAGGGATTTATATAAGAACATAATCAGCAAAAGAAAAAAGCAAGCAAAATATAACCAGAGACATTGAAATTAAGAACAATCTGACAGTAACCAGAGGGGAGGGGGGAGAGGACAACGAGGGGAAGGGTTTTCAGGAACTACTATAAAGGACACAAGGACAAAACCAAGGGAGAGGGTGGAAGCAAGGGGGAGAGGTGGGTTTGGCTGAGGTTGCGGGATGTGGTGGGGGGAAAATGCAGACAACTGTAAATGAACAACAATAAAGTAATTTAAAATTTTTTTTTAAATCATAGAAATATATATGCTTCTGTGGATCAACTCAAGAACTATCAGGAAAGATTAAAATTGTTATTTATCTTTTTATGTTAAAAGGCAAATGTTTTGGGTAATATGGTCTGCCTTAATTTCTGTCTTATCATTATTTCATAAAATATTATATAAAAATAACAATTTCAACACAAGTAAACAAAGAGCTACATGTGTCTAGTGACCACTTGAAATGTGGCTAATGCAAATTAAGATGTTCTAAAAGTGTGAAATACCCACCAGGCTTCAAAAATGCAGTTTTAAAAGATAATATAGAATTACTCAGTAATCATGTTTTTATATTGATTATAAGTTGAAAAATGTCTTTAAATATATGGGGTTAAATAAAACATTGTTAGAATTATTTTCACCTATTCATTTTATTTTTGTTAATGTGGCTGCTAGATAACAAAGTAATTTCACTGTTTGCATTATATTGGGACAGCACTGATTGAAGACTACCAAGAGAAATATTTTAAACATTATCAAAAATGGGAGGGTCCTGATCTTGGTGGGCTGCAAGGAGGAGGTAACAGGAATAGCCCAGCCATTATGGAATGGCAGCCTCTATTGCTCATGGGGTGAGACTATTACTTAGAAGACCAGGGCCCATCCACATGGTGCCTTGGGGAATGACCTAACAATTAATGCTGGAAGAAGCAGATCTTTATTTACAATGTTCTAATCTTGGAAGAGCTTAGAGTACCTTGGCTCGGAGCCCTCCTTTCCCACAAGACCCAGCACTTCCCAAGCTATCCACTAAGCTACTAGCCAAAAACATCCCCCAAAGTCCCCATGTTCTTATCTGGTCTTAACCGGCTATACAAGCAGTTCTTCAGTCCCTCTGGAAGGCATCAAAGTCACCATCCTCGCACAGCAGCTCACTCCTTCAGAATCTGGCATACATGGTCATCAGCCTCCATGTAATAGTCTAGAAAAGGCACAATTCCCAAGAGTCCAGGTGAAATCCAGGTGTAGCAGATGAGGACCTTGCAAGGAAGTCCTTCGCAGCTCTGGAGTCAGCTAGAGCAAGTGTAATCAGAGCAGCAGCATCTACTTTCTTATTAGTTCAGGCTGCATGTCCTCCTTCCTCACTATAAACTACCTACTGTATTTTGCTGTGTATAATGTGCACTTTTTGCCCAAATTTTTAAGGGAAAAATAAGGATGGACATTATACATGGGTAGTACCTAAAATACCTTTTATCTGTTCTTGTGTTTTGTATTTGTTACATAAAATTTCTTGTACCATAATATGTTCAAAAATAAATGCTAAAACCCCTTTATAAAAAAAAACCAAGTATCTAAATATAAATAAATAAATAAATAATTGAAATAAAAAATTAAAATGAAAGATTTTTTTCCCTGAAAGTTTGGACCAAAAATGTAGGTGCACGTTACATATGGGAGTGCATTATACATGGCAAAACACAGTCACTGCTTACCTACTTCTCCCTTCTCACAGCTCTCTTTCAAACCGCAGGACAAAACTCGCATATTATAGACAGCATGCTTCCTCCCTCCCTGCTACTCCCAGCATGCCCAAGAGCAGAGAGCAAATGACTGCTGTGCTTGAGCTTAAATCCTCACCACGTCCTCCTTCGTACCCCATTTCCAACTCCTCCCACAGTGGGCTACATCTGCTCCTCCCCCATATCTTTTTCCAGCTGCCATAATTAGTCCAGGCAGGCATGGCCCCTTACCGCGGGGTGAACTGCCTTCAAGCTCGCCCACAGGTGATGTAACCAGCTCTCAGGCTAAGTCACAAGCCAGGATACATTCAGAAAGTCACGCCCATCTCCCTTGCTTTGAGCAGCTGACACATCTTTTTAAGTAGTAATTGGGAAGCTAGCCAAGTTGCCATAGATATGCAAAATCTCCCAATTGCTGCTCCACTTCCCCCATCCCTGAAGCCATGCTGTGGAGGTTTTGGGGACTTCTCTGTTTGGGGGACTTCTAGCTCAACACCCCATTTCAGGCCTGTCTGTCAGATTTCATCTGCCCAAACTGTAGACCTGGTTTTATACAAGACCTTCCAGAAGGGACCAGAAATGCATTGATTCCACCTCTGCAGCAGCCTCCTTAGACCAGAGCAAGCAACCATTTGAGGACATGGATCACCACCTGCTTAGGCTGCTTTTGCATCTTTGATGACAGCCTCAAGATGCCCACATCCATGTCTTGAGTGCAGTCCCAAGATGGCAGAAACCCCAGGGACCCAGAGAGCCTGCCTGAGAGGGATACCCAGTCCCAACTCCTACCACCCTCTCCAAACTCAGCCTTCTGCAGTAGCTTCCAAAGGATTTCTGTGTCTACTGTTCCCCCTTTATTTCTAATGTATCCTCTATACTATCAATAGAATTATTTCCTTAATCTTAACAACTCTGGCTAAAAATCTTTATTGCCTCTCCCTTAGAGTAAAAATATGAAGCGAAATAACACAATAGCCATATAATAAATTTTCCTTGTTGAAAAATTTTATGTATGGATAAAAAAGCTTAGACTTCAGATTTTTTAAAAAGATTTTGTGTGGCAGTGATTTCCACACGCGTGTAAACACGCAGTCCTGAGAATTTACACGTTTTGAGCACAGCTCCGTGTGATTCCCGTGTGAGCAAGTGTGGATCATGTCTGTGGAATGGGAATTCTCTAATAGGAATTTGGCAAAGGTGTATCTTAAAAAATTCTGGCTTGCTGCGCCCTGCATATTACTTTAACCTGGTCCTGTCTGCCACCGGATCTGAATTTACATCCAATGCCTCGCTATGAGTAATCCTACCTGTTCTGCTTAATCCCATGTATAATCAATCCAATGTAAATGTGTGCTAATGCCCTTGATAAAAACCCTGGCTGGGCAAGCCACTGGGCTTTTTCCTGAGATGGGAGGAATTAGTCACGTGGCCCCGGTCTCTCTTTCCCCGCGTGTCTCGGTATGAGATTCATACATGCATTGGGTCACGGTCACCCATGGGTATCGGCAGGTCCGATCTACCCTGTGTCAATTTTGTTTATTTATTTTTAGAGAGAAAGGAACAGAGGAAGAAAAAGAGGGAGAGAAACATCAATGTGTGGTTGCCTCTCACATGCCCCCTCCTGGGGACCTGGCCTGCAACCCAGGCATGTGTCCTAGACTGGGAATCCAACTAGCCACCCTTTGGTTTGCAGGCTGGTGCTCCATTGAGCCACACCAGCCAGGGCAGACTTCAGATTTTAAATAACAAATCCTTAAGAAAAGACAGATTCTACAGTAATTTGAAGTTGATATTAGCCACAACCACTAGGAATAGTAAATTGTAGTTTTGGTCATCTCCAGAAGATTAACCAATTTTCTCATCTCTCAATTGTGTTTAATTTGTTGGTGCAAAATAAATTAGTTATATTTTATCTACACTTGTAGACTGAAACTAAAGAGAATATTAATCCATGTTGTATGTATCTTTCTACCTCCAGAGTTTAGCATGTCACTGCCAAAGTACTTTTAAAAAGTTCCTGAGTGAGTGAATAAATGAATGAATTGATTAATATCATTCATTTAGTATATACTTACCTAGCTCTTGGAAAAGAGGCAGATAGTATAATGAAGCAGGACTCCAAAAAAAGTGTCAATTGCTAACCACAAGCATGGTTACTATTGCCAGAGGGGTAGATGGGAATGGCCAGAGGACACGATCCAGAAACCTGTTTCATTTCGCAAGCCAGATCTCACCCGGGTTTAATAATAGTTTGGCTTAAGTTATCTAACTAAGTACATCCTCACAATCCACTAGAATTGTCCTGCTCAAATTTTCACAAACTGTATCAGAAAGATGCCTACTTGTAAGTTTAAAAGTTTACCTTTTTTCCACCAATAGTTTACTCTTGATAATTGGATCTGGGTACCTGTGAAGATCAGCAGTGCTATTCACAAAGTATTTCCAGTTCTTCCCCTTTTCTGAGCACCTACCTTGAAGCTAGACATGATCATGTGACTTGCTGTAGACAATAATGGGTGTTCTTTGCAGTCAGAACATTTAAGTGCTACTGTGCAATTACCACAATTCTTTTCCTCAATGGCACAGTGACCTGCAATGTTCCATACAGTTACCAAGACCTGGAATGGGGACACTGAAGAGCAGAGCTCCCAACCATCCCATGGTGGACCTATAAGTGAGAAATAAACCTTCTTTATAGTAAGCTACTCAGATTTTGTGGTTTTTTGATAATGGTATAGCTTACTAAAGAAAATAATAAATTTTTAATAGAAAAAAATAGATTATTTTTCTGGATAGGTCAATATTTTTCAGTCCATTAGCCCTACTGGAATCAAATCCAAGTTCCACTATTTACTAGCTGGCTGGCTTAGCATGTCACTTAAACATTCTGTGCCTGTTTCCACAATAATAGCTAACTTCAGATATTACCAGGAAAAATTAAGTGAGTTTAAAATCTATAAAATTAGAGCAATGCCTTGTACAACATAAGTGTGATATATGTGAAAGCAATCATTATCATTTTAAGAAGTTTTGGACTAAATATTGACCTCAGGTTCTATCAACCCCATTCTTTTCATAGCTGTCTAGCCAAAGATCTCAGAATATAGCCCTGTGAATGACTTAACAATTAAAAGCTACAGAAAATGGAAGTATAAAATTAAACTAACAAACAAGGCAACAATAACAACGAAGCAAAAGTGACAAACTCAGGAGTCACAAGGAGTAGGTATAAGAATTCACTAAGAAGTAACAACAGTAAACATCCAGTTTATAGTATATTAGACTTATACACCTTCAACACTAAACAAAATATCTGAAGAATTATTTATATATTGATTCTAACACTTTCTACCCACTTGGTAGTCTGGCCTTTTTTACAGCTAAAGACATTTTTGTAGGGAAAAATAATGACTTGCTCATATAATAGCTCCTGGGTGAGACTGAAAGTTGCAGAACCGTATGTCCAAACTGGGATATTAGGGGAATGCTAGACCTTTGCACAGGACTATCGCCTGTATAAGAAATCCCAAAACTCCTGAATTTCACATTCCTTTTCTGTGAGGATAACTTAACAATAAGAGATCTGGAGGAACAGGAAGGGAAAGAATGCACTCAACTCATGAGAATGGAGGATTAAGTTCGTAAGTTAAATAAGAATTAACAATAAACTCATAATTATTTATTTTAAACATTTTTATTACTTTGAAATAAAAGTAGCCTGAGAAAACTAAGTAACCTTACAAGTTTGGACTAACAACAGCTAGTATAGGAAAAAAATATTGTCAAATTGAGATCTCCGACTATTGTAATTGGGATTATCAATTCTTTTAAGTATTCCAGAATGCCTAATGTCAATTATACACACACACACACACCCCTATAATAAGATTTCTGTCTGAGCAAGACATCACTCCTTTGCTCTGAGATGGAATTGTATAAAAATATATACGGTAACAAAGTAATCCAAGACTTTGGAACAAGAAAGATCTGCATCCAGGACCCAGTTTCATAATTTCTGTGTGACCTTGGGTGAGTTATATAATTTTTTAGCCTGTAAAATGGGTACTTTGTACTACCTAATAAGGTGTTTGAAAATATTAAAGGAGATAACATGTAGAGTGTCTAGTGTAGGTAATTCACGTTTGATCACATAGTAGGAAATTTTAGATTATGTGGAAGAAATAATAATAATGAAGGATCCTGGGTGGTGAAAACACTGGGAACATTAGTTAGTTAAGTGCAGTCCCAGAATACTTGGAACTGCCTCAGGGGCTTCTAGAACCTTGACATTGAGAATGTAAGCCACACTTAATGCCAGAGCAATGCAACTAGGAAAGCTCTGCTTGTATCTGTTTTATATATTCATGCAATGAATGTGATTTATAGGATTTTAGTGAGTATCAGCAAAAAGATTTTGCTGCTATTGAAAAGGTTTATTAGCCATTGATTTAGATAGGGTAAAATATGTATCCAATGTTATTTTTTAATTTAATAATGTCACCTTGGGCTGGCATCATTTCACTCCTTTCTCAATCTCTAGATGGAAATTTCTTTGGGGATTTTGGAATCTTGCATTAAAAGATTAAAAAAAAATGTTTGTACTATCACAAAAAGGCATTTTTATTAATTCAGTAGCACATTTGCATGTTATCACAGCTTTGTCACCAGTAATTACTGAGTTCCCAAATATAGTCCATCAAAGTTAATCTAATGACAATTATTGCAAAGGAATCCTGATAGGATATGGTGATGGGAAAACGAGGAGAAAACCTGTCACTGGCTGACCATGCTGTAACAAAGAAGAGTGATCACCATCTGTACAAGGAAACTAATTTATTCTCAACAAATTATTTTACAGATTAATACTGAGGTCTTGAGCAGAAACCACATATTTTTCTTTCTCATTGCTCACCTACCTTAGCCACACATCAGAACTCACCAATAATGAGACAAGATATACCCTAAGAGGATAGCAAAGGGCTACATGCATTGGCTGTGGCTTCTAGGACTGGGGATTTACCAATCGCTGTACACAAGAATATCCAAAATCAGCATTTGTTCTACAGCATTACTTATGTTTTGCTTTGTTTTTTTGTTTTGCTTTTGGTTTTTGTTTTTTGCTGCTCTGGCTTATAGCCTAGTCAGAAGGTCCCAACTCAATAATAATTATAATACCTAACAACACTTCCTGTTTTAAGTGACAGAATTCAAACCCAAGCAATCTTGGTTTCAGAATCCGTAAACCTAACTATCACTCCTTACTGACCCAGGTGTCACTTTATAGGGAAACGGAAAAAAACAAGAAATTTAATTATAATTCACAGGCCTATGACTATCCTAAACAAAAGGGATTGTCACATTATCCAGACAACCCTGAGGAAGTCATGCATACCTAGTGACTTAAGGTCCACTCAGAGTAAAATAAATGCCCCTTTCCTGGGCAAGGGTCCCTGCATGTTTCACTCAAGAACCTCAAAGGAAAGAATAACTAATCTAGGGCAGAAATTTATTCCTTTTCCTCCTAGCCTAATGCCATCTTGATCTCATTCCTCTCATTTTCTAAATAGATCCTGAGGTACAGAATCTGAAAGGGTGCAGGCAAGCATCTGTCCACCTTGCTGCCTAGCCCAGGAGACAGCAGCATATGAAGCAAAAGGAACACGGCCAAAGCAGCATCAGCTTAAACATACAAGAACACTAAAGACTTGGACTTGCTTCTAAATTCTGAGAAGATTCCTTGCTGTGGGAGGAGTTGCAAAGGACAGGACAGAACGTGCGTGAGTCCAGTCACTAACATATTGAAATCCGGTCTTCAAAACTAACAGATGGCCTCAGCCAAAAGGCCTTGAGTGTATTTTTGAAGAACACATTGTGAGGAGTTCTGACAAATAAAGTATTTTCTGAGCACTGACAACTTTATGTGTGGCAACAGTGCTTTGAAAGTTGCTTGCTAAAAAGAAAGTTAAGGAAATTGGTGAAACACTCCCTATTAGAGAGTGTCATGGCAGAAAGTGGATAACAAGCAGAAAGGAGCTGCTAGATTCAAATAAAGGCAGTGCTCAAGTTGTGGAAATCAAAGAAATTTGATACATATTGATACATACAAAAATTTGAAAGAATGGGCCAAAGAAACACTGTATTTCTAACTATTCTCTTTCTTGCAGGAAAGACTGGTATTTCTGTTTTGTTTTATTTAGACTTGGAATTTTCCAGAAAAGGCTCTTCTGGTTTCTTTGCAAATGTGTCAAAACTTTTCTCAATTTCTATTGATCACCAGGGAGCTCACAGGTTTTTGTCTTTGTGTATCTGGTTGCACAAATTGATACAGTAAGAGATATTTTTCTTTTTGCCCAAAGCAAAACTCAGCTACTGAAGCACAATCAGGAGATCATTGCATATGTAAATCAGAATTGTTGGTGATATAAACAATGATCCAAGGCTTTAAAAAATCTTAGCTGACGGAGGAGGGGAGGGGAGAGGATGCAGAGAACTGTAATTGAACAATAAAGTAATTAAAAAAAAATCTTAGTTGAAATAGCGTGTTGTTTGAGATACGCTTACCATGAATGAAATACAGAATTCCATCACTCTAGAAAATGTGGAATGGCATTAGTTAATACATCTTTAGTGTCATCATTCCTTACAGTTTAGATAACAGTGGAGGTTGCTTGGCACTTTGAAGTTTTGATTATATCATCCCACAGAGGTGTTTCAGAGTCCATTCTCATAATCACCCTTGATATTATTGAAGAACCATCTTACCTGAACTTGCCCCTTGTGGCTGCTCTGTTATCTCTGTGCTGACCTACTGTAACCAGGCAGTATGGGGTACGGCTGCTTATTGCCATTTAAACAAATGCTACTAAGACTTGTAAGGCAGTAAACAGGTTTTTATTAACAGGAAACACGATTTGGGAAGGCTGGAAGCACTCTGAGCCAACCTTATTTGCAAAGCACCTTAAACCAGCCAACTTCAGGAAGATTCAAGTCCAAACCCAGAAGTTCCCCATTATTGCTTCTCTGTCTTTTTGGAGCTTAAGCGGGCCACACAAACAGGTTCCTATCCTCTTTGGAGTATCCGTCTGTGGGTTTCAGAGTTGCCACCGTCTCACAGCAGCTGTCTCTCTCAGGGTCTGCTAGATCACTCCAGAAGGCAGTGCAAGGGGAGCTCCATTTACAAGGAACTCCCCAGCTCATGCCTCCATGTGCTGCTTTCAGTCTTTGTGAGCTGCTTTCTGCGTGAAGGAAGGCAGCCCAGGACCCACGTGCCCTGCTGTATTGGGTCGTAGAGCCCCAACGGCTGGAGTCCAGTGACGCACGCATCCCAGATGCGACCCTGCCTCCGGGGGGCTGGCTTCCAACCCCGTGGGGCCTAAGCCCCGAGCAATCCCAGGGTCTGCCGCTCCGATTGGCAGATTGGCAGTGACGGTAGGAGCTGCCATCGCCAGGCTCGCGCTGGAGAAACTTGCAAGCAGAAAGCGGTCCTGTACCCGGCCGCACTGGCGCTGCCACAGCTTCCCTTCTAGGAAAGAGGCAGCCCTCCAGGTCTGCACTGGAGTTGTGGGTCGCTAGGGAGCGGCAACTGCCAAGGCCTCCCAAGTGGGGGAGGAGGAAGGGGGAAGGGGCAAGTCACCTGACCTTGCTTCCGGAGCCGCAGGCCCGACTCTTCTCTCTTCCTCTTAGTAGAATTCGCCGTGCGGGCTCTGGAGCGCGCAGGAAGGGTCCCGGGGATTGCTCCCAGGCTGTAGGGTCCCCAAGGCGCAAGGCCCATGGCCCAGGAACTTTGGCCCCCGAGCGCTGGGAATGAGGGGACATTCCAAGTGAGCAGCGTTTCTGCACGACCTTTTTTTAAAATGTGCCCCCCACCCCACCCCTGCCATACCCTGCGCAACCAGCACTCTTCACCCTGGTTGGCAGGGCAGCCTTTGAGCCAATGCTTTCATGCTCCATCCCTGGCCTCCCAACCCCTCCCTCATTTGGGGGTAGGGGGTTTCCCTTTACACTACCACATATGAAACACAACCCCTTCTCTTTTGCTTTCCCCCAAACAATTAGCATAGTACTTTGTGGATGGAGTACTTTGCTAAAGATGGGACGGCAAAGAAGGGCTTATGGTGCAGGAATGCAATCAACTTCAAAATGAGAATTAAACATCGTAATTATTAATGTTACCTTCCAATTCCTCAGATTACACCCCAACTACTTTCTGGGCAGGCCGGGCTTCCAACCATGTTGTGGCTTCCTGCCCTTCTCTGACCACTTCCACCTCCATGCTTCTCCCCTCTCTACCTTTCTGTCTCCCATGCTCCCTAACTTTGGGACTCTGTTTCTCTTACCTGGAAATTCAAATAAAGTCTTTCTTCCCCCACTATTGAACTCTGGGTCTGCTATTGCATATCTTGAATGTTAACATTTCTACTAAAAGAAATGGATTTCTAACCTCAATTTCACCCAACAGCAATATAGATTGGCTACTATCAAAAACAGGAAAGAACAGAGGGGTGGTGACGACCAGGCTGGGGGAGAAAGGGATATTTTTATGCTTCTCCTTCTTAACAAATGGATTTTGTCACATGCATATGTCTGAAAGTTTTTAATGTTTGTTCTTTTGATTTTCCCCTACATTTGACTTCCAATATCCTTCTGCTAATTTCTAACTAAGGAATACTTTGCTATAATTACCTGATTACCAGAGAAATTAACAAACCTTTTTAGCTAAGCTCATAAATCAGAAATTTCTACAAATGGGAGATTTTCAAATAAGAGGCAAAATCTCATTGCTTAGTCACTCTTTTGTATGCTTGAATCAGCTTTAGAATCTAACAACACTTCCTGTTCACGGGCATGTAAAGTATTGACTTTCTTTGAGATGAACATTATGTTCTAATGGCCAAAAGTGATAAATACTGTATTGAATGAAAGTAAGACAAGTCCAATATTTCAAATTACTATAAATCTTTATGTTTCTCCAAACAAAAGTGCATTCCTATTTTATTACAAGAGAACAATTTGAAAGGTGCAAACTACAAACAGAGACTGACTAATATTATGTCTGGTAAAAGAACTTGGACATTATTATACCCAATAGGGTTTATGGCTTCAGAAGTTGATATTAAAGAAAAACGAGTGTGTGCCAGATTCAGGTCCTGAACCGAGAGGAGAACCTATCCAGGGACATCCAGTGTAGCACCAGGTTGAGATATTCTAGCGAGGCTGCTAAGGACAATAAGCAAGGATTGTTTACTGAGAAAGCAAGTGTGTTCGGAACACAAGAAGCAGTGGCTGCTATTGTATTCAGTTGTCTATTGTGTGAATCCTTTTTCAACAATTCAAACTGAATGACATCCTATTACCCATTACCTGAACCAATTAGAAAGTTAAATTTAGCTAGTTCACCCCACAATTTTGTACCTTACTCTTTTATACCTTTGGCATTATTAAAGAAAATTCTGTAAGAATATGCACTGGTGCCTTTTCAAACCAGTTATTTCTCATTTTAATTGGTGCCAACACAGGGCCAGTGGAGTACTTAGTCAACTCCATCTATAATTTCCTTTAGAGGCCTTTTCAAAATATGTAACTAATTTTGCAGAAGGATAGGCATATCACTAACTTAAACTTTTATGAAAAAATGGTAAAATATAAAATATATCAGAATGATACCAGAAAATAACAGGCTTACTCACCTTAGTCCCGATACAAAAAGTAATCCCTGGGAAGAACTCTGGCTTGGATCACACACCCATCTTTGATGACAGAAAGACTAGATACTGTAGGACTGGCAGATTCCACTAGAACAAAAATTTTCAAGTAAAGATGGGAAATAATTCTCCCCCCAAAATACCATTTTATTCTCAGAAAAAAAGATTTTTTCCATAAACGCATGCTGCAAGTTTGGGGTATATAATTAATAAACCTCTTGAACTGTCTTTGAGTTTAGAACTGATTGGGAGATAAATGTAAGCATGTAACGAACAGAGATTAAATTACCTGTGTTACTGGTAATGCCAAATTGGAGGGAACAGCTCAGATCTACAGCCAGTATCTCAATACCTTATACTTGACCCCATGCCTAGATCTTGTGATTGCATACCAATTGGAGATTTTGAATCTTCAAAACAGATACACTTACCAAAATAGCTGCCTCCCACCAACAAACCTGACAGTAAGGACAGAGATAAATGTTTTATGAAATGATGTAATTATTGCATGAGCAACATGTAGAAGTAAAGAGGGATATTTACAAAGAAATATAACCCATTCAATAAACATAAAATGACTATCTTGTATGTACAGGCTGCCGCGACCTGCGTGGGGAGGTCAACAGGAGATGGCGGGTGATGGGAGATTGAGAAAAACATAGACACAGACACTTTGAGGAAAAGTGGGGACCAAATGGGACATCATCCTCTGATGGAGAGACAATGACCCTGAACGTGGTCTCGGTGTTTATTTTATAAGGGGTAGTTGGATAAAGCTCAAGGACGTTTCACAGACTCAGGGAAAAACTGCAGGCATAATTGTTTCATTTCCCAGGCTAAATGAATGATAAATGTTTCTTCTACAAGGTCACAGGTACATACAGCTAAAGCTTGTGATTAACTATTTAACTATCTCCTTCTTAACTCCCACGGGTTCTGGCTGTAAGTCGCCAGCCTTCACCGTCCTCTACACAAGGCACTGTACCCAGTGCTTGGCAAACATCAATGAACCAAGCAGGAGACATCGAGGGGTGGGGAGCTGGGGAGAATACTAGAGCCAAGGATTACTAGGGCACACAGAAGAAAGAAATAGAGTATAACGAACTTGTTAAAAATCAAATCATGAGTTTATGAGTTAACAGAATAAGATAACTAATATATCATGGGTAAAGAAAAGGAGAATTTGACATTTATCTAACCATGAGGAAACAGAAAATTTCAAAAAAGGGAATGAATTAAAACAGAAGTATAAGAATTTTTGTGCTGAGCATTCTATGAGTCAGAGTTCAACTGAGAAGCAGAACCAATATAAAATAAATATTTGTTGAAAGGGACTGGATTCTGCACTTGTGGGAGCTGGGTAGGCAAGTGCAAAATCCATGAGACAGGCTGTCAGGAAGGGTGCAGGCTGCAGCTCTAGTCCAGAGGCAGAGTTTCTTAGGGAAGCCTAAGTTTTAACGGATTGAATCAGGCCCACTCAGATTATCTAGGATAATGTCCCTTACTTAGGGTCAACTAGTTATGGACTTTACATCTAGAAAATGCCTTCATAGCAACACCTAGATTAATCTTTGATTGAATAACTGGGATGATGGACTAGCCAAGGTGACATGTAAAACTGATCAGTACAGGTATGAAGTTCACAAAAGAGGACCCTGCTGAATCAATGACTGCAAGAGTGAGATGATTTTATGAATGAAACAGATGAAGCCCACTCCCCAACAAAGTGTGGCTGCCTTTAGTATCTGTCTACTGTGTCACACAGAAATATGCCAACACCTGTAACAAGTTTGAAGTTATTATGGAACAGGAACCATAAAATCCATAAACTTATCATTTATGATATATAAACCACAACAGTTAGAGACCAATACCAGTTTTTTCTACATAAGCAGTAGCCTCTACTCACTGTTCTGACCTCATACATTGGGTTCTTGCCTCTTTTCTTTCGCCATCCATGCTCTTCCTTCCCCTAAGAATGACCTTACCAGCTCTTTACCCAGCACACTTCCTAGTCTACTACCCCTTAACCTGTGTTAATTCTTGCTGGACTTATCACTTGCTTATTTTTATAGTACTCTTTGTGCACATCTTACCTCCTCCGCTAAACTTTAACCTCTCTGAAGACAAGCACCAATTCTTATTCACCAAGGAATATACTGCACATAGCAGAAAGCCGAAATAAGTTTGGTATACAAATAATGAGTGAGAGACTATGGAAATTACTATAAGTGACACATTTTAAACAATGATGAAGATTTCAATTCAAACACTCAAAAAGCTTCTAAATAATTAATAGTAAGTCTTCTGCAAACTCATGTTACATTTAAACTGTCTTTAGGGACAACTTCTGGTCAAGATGGAGGCGTAGGTAGACATACTGTGCCTCCTCGCATAACCAAAAGAAAGACAACAAATATAAAAGCACAAAACAACCAGAACTGACAGAAAATTGAACTATATGGAAGTCCAACAACCAAAGAGTTAGAGAGGAAGCATTCATCCAGACCAGTAGGAGGGGCAGAGACCAGCAGCCAAGTGGAGAGGACTCATGGCAAGGCTGCAGCTAGAGGACTCGGGTGGGCAAGGCAGCTGCTAGCGGAGCAGGCGTTCCCACATTTGTGTGCAGATAAACTGGGAGGAACAACTGGGGAGTGAGGCAGACCTCACTATTATTATATTAATTAATAATAATAATAATTAATATTATTATTAATTATTATTATTAAAAATAAAAAATTTAAAAATAAATTGTCTTTAGGTTTGCAAAATGCCTTGCTTTCTTGAGCAATATTAATATTCTAATTGAATTATACAATTAATATTTGACCAACTTGAAAGAAAAGAAAGAAAAGACTATAAATTAGAAGTGCCGTAAGAAAGAAAGAAGGAACTCCTACCCTTCACAACAGCATGGATAGAACTGGAAATAAGTCAGGCAGTGAAAGACGAATACCATATGATCTCACCTATAAGTGGAACCTAATAAACAAAACAGCAAATGAGTAAAATAGTGACGCTAGGATTTCGTCCCAGCGAAATCCGTGGGGGACCGTACCCTGATGCGTGAATCAATCTTACCCAGAGACACGCTTGGAGAAAAGAGTCTGGCAACCACGGGCCTTTCGCTCCATCTTCGAAAAGGTCCCGGGTGTAGCTTAGCCGGGCTTTTTATTAGAAGTTTTAGGACATATTTACATTGGATTGATTATTCATGGGCTTATGCAGAACAGGGGTTTTCAGTTGGGTCATGAGGATATATGGGAAGGGAATAGATAAGGGGTAGGTTTACTCAGGAAGGTAAACATTTAGGGTACAGAGCATCAGGTTGTAAATTCAGGTCCGGTGGCAGACAGGACCAGGGTAGTACATTAAACAGGTGACAAGTAAATTGAGGGTAAGCTAACTAGGGCTGTTAACTATTAGGAGACAGAGAAGAATTTCATGGACTCATTAACTTAAGTCTCTTGACCCCAGGAGGGAGAGACTCAGCAAGTCAGAGAATTTTTTAAGATACATTTTTGCCAAATTCCCATTAGAGGATTCTTTTTTCCACGGACATGGATCATGCTTGTCCACACGGGAATAATTTTTCCTCACGCGGAGCCGAGCTCTTTACGCGTAAATTCCCAGGACTGTGTGTTTACACGCGTGTGGAAAGAATTCCCACAAAATAGAACCAGAGACTTGGAAATAAAGAACAAATGGACAGTGACCAGAGGTGATGGGGGAGGAGGATAACTGGGGAAAGAAGGGGAAGGAGCAAGCAAAGGAACATGAATAGAGGACTCATGGGCGTGAACAATGGGGGGGTTTACTGTGGGAGTGGGGGGGACAGGGTAGGGAGAACACCTGGGGGAAAAGGTGGGACAACTGTAACTGAACAACAATAAATAAAAAAAAGTATTGCAAAATGAATTCAAAATAGTGACTCATTTACATATTTAGATACAAATACAACATACCTTGTAAAGAAAATTTGGTAACTTTTCACCACATTATTGATACAGCAACAATATGTGTAATAAATAACTTCTCATTAAATTTACCATTAAGTCTAAATTGAATTACTTTGTCATTGTCAGTCATGCTTTCAATACTGACATTATTGTTAATAGAACAAATTCAATAAATTTTTCAAAAGGAAAAAACATTTGTATATCTGGTATACTTAGAGAATAGAGAAAATTAGAAAAAAACAGTAGGAGATGCCCTTCCAGAATAGCTTCCCTGTGGGAATCCACGTGACCTGAAACTCTCACTGTTGTATTCATTATTGGGACATATAGATCGCCAGTCACTGTATATTTTTGTTATTATATTCTTGACTATAAAAGTAATACATACGCACTGCAGCAAATTTAGAAAACATAAAGAATCTGTTTACCTCTATGACCAACTTTCCTTTCTTTTTTACCCCCATTTATGCCCTTTGCCACAGTTAAAGAGGTCTTTTTGCCCAAATGCTGTTCCATCCCTTAACTAATCAAAACCTATCTAAATTTTAACCATGAAGTTAACTCTTTCCTGAAGGCTTGAGAGATGACAAGCATAACACTTCTACTCACAGGTACCTTAAAAGAGCCAGAGTCCTAAAGTCAACCCAGTGTTTCTCTTTCTCCTTCAGGCTCCAAGTGAGACACCGGGTAGAAAGCCACTTGACCACACACTAAATATATTTCTAGATTTAAATCCAGTTTATTTCATTCAGCTTATATTCGCCTCAATTTCTATTCACAGGCAAATCTTGATTAAGAAAAGAAACCCAAAGAATTAAAAAAAAAATACAGTCAGTGGAAGCATAGGGACCTGGCTGCTCATAAGGGTGGGCCTGTCCGAGTTGGGCCCTTGGAGGGAAGAAGCAGCAGACAGGCAAGCCTCCCTGGAAGGGAGGTTGATAGAAAAATGCTAAAATTGTCTTGTTAGGGCAGGGAAGGAAGCTGCATGACATGATGAAAAAGTGTGAGACTCTCCATTATTTTGCCTGCCTAGGAATGGCCCAAAATGCCCTCCTGCCCATATCTGACATCCCCATAATTTAGAACACAGAAATGGAAACCTTTATGAAAAGAAGAGAGAAAAAATGCACAACCTGGCAGATGGCCTTTTATAACTTGTCTCCTGGGGGAGGCTCTTACTCACTGGGTCAGCAACCTGAGTCAGCACTGAAGAAAACGTAGCCATCTGAAGTGAACACCAGATTGAGAATAATTGCTCCTCTGGGACCTCACAGAATTTCAAGATGACTAGGCGTCTACACACCTTTAATTTGGGGAAACAAGAATAGCAGACAACTGAATGCTAGAATTTCCCATTCAGAACTCTGGTAATGATTGGCTTCATTTTAAAAATCTTTAATTTTCTAATAATCACACCCTTTAAGAAAAATTCTAAGTACAATTTTTTCCCCTGATGTATTTGAAAGTCTGTTGCTGTCCCTACTGCAACTGTATACTTTAGGGTATACTTTCTATAAATTAGGAAGTTTTCTTACAAATCTAAACTTCAGTTAGGAAATTAACATTTATACATCACTGCTTTGTTTTTTAGGGCAGTTTCAGGTTCATAGAAAAAGCAGAAAAATGTACAGAGTTCTCACATTCCGTCCTCACAGATACGCACTGCTTCCCCTACAATCAACATCGCCCACCAGAGCTGCACATTTGTTATTTGTTACAGTCCATAACCCTACCTTGACATATCATTATTACTTCAAGTACATAGTTTATATTAGGCTTCACTTTTGGTATTGTACATTCTATGGGTTTTGATGTACACACCTTAGTTTCACTACCCTAAAAACTTCAGTGCTTTGCCTATTCACCCTTCCTCTCTAGCCCCCAGAGGCAAGTGATTTTTTTACTATTTCCATTATTTTGCCCTTTCTGAAACTGTCATATGGTTGAAATCGTACAGTATGTAGCCTTCAGGTGGGTTTATTTCACCTACACATCTAAGTGAAATCATATTTTTATATGATTTCATTTCTTTCTATAACTTGATAGCTCATTTCTTCTGAGTACTGTACTGAGTGATATTCCCTTGTCTGCATGTTCCACAGTTTATTCATCCATTCACCTACTGGAGGATATCTTGGTTATTTTCAAGTTTGGGCAATTATAAATAAAACTACGATAAACATCTGTGCACAAGTGTTTGTATAGATGTAAGTTTTCAACTTACCGGGAAGTGTTATTGATAGATCATATGGCAAGAGTATGTATAGTTTTGTAGGAAACCGCTAAGCTGTCCTCCAAGGTGGCTATACCGTTTTGCATTTCCACCAGCAACAAATCAGAGTTCCTGTTGCTCCACATCCTTGATGGTATTTGGTATTGTCAGTGTTCTGTATTTTGGCCATTTTAAATAGGTGTGTAGTGTTATATTTTCATATGCTTAGTTGCTAACTGTGTGTCTTCTTTGGTGAAGTGTCTGTTACAGTCTTTGGCTCATTTCTTAGTCCAGTTGTTTATTTTCTTATAAATAAGTTTTAAGTGTTCTTCATATATTTTAAGTAATAGCCATTTATTGACATTTGAAATTGACTCTTTGAAGTTTTCTACAATGGGCATTTTTCCTACTTACAACATATTATTTAATATCTGAAACATGAAAAATATGCGACACATAATTTGTGAAGCAAAATATTAAAATGAATCACTCCAAACTCATAACTTAAGATCTAGAGCATTGCCAAGAAGCATAATTTTTCAACATATGGTCTTCCCTCTTTCTGCTATTACCCTGTGTCCCATGCATCTGCCCTGGCCAACACTTCACTCAGAGGTAATCTACCCTGAATTGTGGATTTATTTCTACATTAAAAATAATTTAATAATATACAATGACTATAATGTATTGTTTAATTTTGTTTCCTTAAATGTTTATAAAATGGTGACATACTAAAGGTGGTCTAGCACAAGCTGCTTTTTTCACTTCATATATTTTTTAAGATTCATTAAAATTTCTCAGTGTAAATCTATTTCATTCATTTTCTCTGCTGTGTACTATTTTACTGCATAAAATTAAAAGTTTATCATTTTGCCTATCAGTGACCATTTAAGTTGACTTCACATTTTGATATTGTGATCAATGCTATAAAGAAAATGTGTGTGCATATCTGACACACAGGCAAGGGTTTCTCTAGAGTGTATTCTAAAAATGGAATTGCGGTTACATAGGTTATGCGAATATTTAACTTTATTAGATAGTACTTAATTGCATTCCAAAGCAATTATAGCCATTTACACTTTTTTATACCAGTAGTGTGTAAAAATCACCCATTATTCCACATCCTCACAAACATATATTAACAGACTTCTTTGCTTTTTTCTAATCCAGTGATACAAAATGATCACCTTGTTATCATAATTGTCATTTTCTGATTATTCATAAAATTAAACAACTTTTCATAAGTTTTTTGGACATTCATATTTGCTTTTTTACATAATATATATTAATGTGTGTTGCTAATTTTTCTACTAAGTTGACATTTTCTTATTGATTTGTAGTTCATATGTTGATTTTCTACATTGTAAATGTTTTCTAGTTTGAGCTTTAAATTTTATTGTTTTTGTAGTGTCTTACTGAACTGAAATTCTTAATTTTAATTTTGTTAAATTTATCAATCTTTTCTTCTATGTTAGTGCTTTTTAAAAAAAAAATTATTTGCTGTTAGAGAGAGAGGGAAAGAAACATCAATGTGTGGTTGCCTCTCATGCACCCCCTACCAGGGATGGGGGAACCTGGCCTGCAAGCCAGGCATATGCCCTGACTTGGAATCAAACTGGTGACCCTTTGGTTCACCGGCCCACACTCAAACCACTGAGCTATACCAGCCAGGGCTATGATAGTATCTTTTGTATCATATTTAAGAACTTCCTCATTGCCCCACTTAATAAAAATGTTTTCCTATATTTTCCTCCAAAAGTTTTTATATTTAAGCGTTTAATTTTGTGAAAGATCTAAAGTAGTAGATCTCCAATCTGCGCTTTATTTAAATAACCAAATATCCAACACTATTTAATAGTCAAATTCTTCCCTACCTATCCAGAATGCTTGAACTATTATGAAGAAATTTTCATAGGTACATGCGTTTTTTCTAAGCAATTTGTGTCTGACCATAAGTACAATGACACTGATTACCATAGCTTCACAGAAAGTGTTCAAATTTGGTAGAGTAAGCTCCTCCACCTTATTCCTTTTTAAATATATTTAAAAATAGTCTTGCACTTATGCACTTGAATCTAAATTTTAAAATCAACTTGTCAACTTCCTCAACAAATTCTTCTGGGATTTCTGCTGGATTTATACCTCCATTAATATTTTTATGATATCGAGTCTTTCAATCCATGAAGGTGAATTCTCTCTTTATTTTGATCTTCTCTAATATCTCCTAATACAGTTTAATAATTTTGTCCACACAGTTTATGTATGTTAAGTTTATGTTGATGAACTTTACATTTTTGTTGCTTTAAAAATGGTATCTATACCGAGAGCGGGCTCAGCTTCAGCTGCGAGGCGTCTCGGAGGGGGGCCGCGGCGCAGCGTCAGAGCAGACCGCCGAGGCCCGCGCTGCCGGGGCCGGGAGGACGCCTGTCGGGACTATCGTCCTCACTCGAAGCCCTGACCTTCCATAGCAAACCGCACATCCATATGTTGACCATTCTAGCCGAGGAGAACCTGCCCTTCGCCAAGGAGATCGTCTCTCCATCGAGGCCCAAACCGCCAAGGTTTTTATACACCCCGCAGCGCCTATTCTTCTAATACTCCCTGATTTTAGTGTCGGCCTCAGCCCAGGTCTCGCTTCTATCCGAATGGGGACTGAGTTCCTCCGTTCCTCCTCTCCAACACCCCCCCCCCCACCTGGCTCGGCCTCTGGCCCAGGCTTCCAGCGTGGGCCTCTCTTGGGGGCGAGTGGGGAGGACCCCGGGCGGAGTCCCGCCTCGCTCGCCGGCTCCCCGTTCAGGCCGCCGCGCTGTGCGTCCGCCACGCGCTCTGAGCGGAGCCCTTTGGAAAGGGAGACCTGAAGGCAGTTTGTGCAGTGGGGAACTTAAGAGTCAAAACCATTTTAAGCTCCTGGGAAGGTGGGGAGCGGTTCTTCTCCCACATCCCCCCATTATTTTGAGTAATTGCCCTGTGGGTTGGAAGGAGGCGCAGGGGGACCGGGGAGCAGCTGTTGGTGGGTGGGAGTAGGGAATGGGCCCCGAGGGGAGCAGCCGCTCGTCAGGAGCCCAACACGGCGCCTGAAAAGCACCTGATGCGAAAGAGAAGAGAGAATCCATTCCCTGCCAGCCAGGCAGCTGTGCACACTCATCAGCCCCATTTCGAGGTGGGGGCGGCTAGATACAACTTTTATTCTCGTATCAGAGTGCTTTATTTGTCCCCCAAAATGGGAAATTGACGTTGAGGATGGGGTGTGGGTGGGGGGAGGAGATCTTATGCAACCTGTAGGTGGAGAACTGGCCCATTGGGTAACAAGTACTTGTAGTTTTTTTGAAAAGTTCAGTCCCTCCTCTTCCTTCTCTCTTTTTTCCTCCCTTCTCTGATAGTGAAGACGTGGTTTTCTTCACCCCTTGACAGAAGTGGTCTTCTGCCGCTCTATATTTCCCTGTAGTCCTCCCCTTAGATGGATTCATGTGGGAGTGATATGTCACTGAAGTTACTATTAACTTGGTTATCGTAATGAATTTGAATAACTTCCAAGCACTACGTTTTAAGTTATTTTTCAAGCTTGGACTTATGCTTTAGTTTTTTCTAGTTGTTAGTGATTGAAATTATCAGGATGAGCCTCCTTTTAGCAGAGTCAACACCTTTTAAAAGGCCACTTTAACAACCACCACCAATATATTCTTCAGAGGTGGTTTCCATCTCGTGTAAAACTGAATGGTCTGATTAATAAATGGTTTTGAAATGTGTGACTGGTGTTATAAAATTTGTGAATAAAACATGTAAAATGTGAAAAAAAAATGGTACCTATATTTTGTTGGGTTTTTAATTAAGCTTTTAATTTGGGGATAATTGCAGATTCATATGCAGTTAGAAGAACTAATACAGAGAAATATCGTATACTCTTCACTTAGTTTCCCCTAATGGTAACATCATGAATAACTGTTGCACAATAACTCAACCAGGGAAGTGATATTAAAAATCCACACATCCTACTTGGATTTTGCCAGTTTTATATGCAGGTGTGGGGGGGGGGCAGGGGGATGATGTCTGTGTATTTATTTCTATGCAGTTTTATCACATGTATAGATTCATGTTACCACCACCATATTCAAGATACAGAACAATTCTATCACCACACGAATCCCTTATGCTCTTGTTTATAGTCATATCAGTCTCCCCTTCTCCCCACTCTCCAAACATTCCCTAATCTCTGGTAACCACTAATTTGCTCTCTGTCTCTAAAATGTGAGGCCAAGAATGTTATCTGAATAGAATCACACAGTATGTAACTTTCAGGGATTGATCTTCTGAGTCAGCATAATTTGTTTGAGAGCCATCCAACTTGTTGCATAAGTAACAGTTTCTTCCTTTTTATTTCTGGTTAGTGTTCCCTCATATGAATGTACACATGTTTAACCATTCACCCATTGAAGAACATTATAATTGTTTCCAGTCTGGGGCTATTATGAATTAAACTGTTATAAACATTCATGTACATGTTTATGTGTGAATAGAAGTTTTCATTTCTCTGGGGTAAAAGCTCAAGAGTACAGTTGTTTGATTGTATTGTAAGCAATATTTGGTTTTATAAGAAATAGCCAGCCCTGGCTGGTGTAGCTCAGTGGATTGATCGTGGACTGTGAACCAAAGGGTCACCAGTTCGATTCCCAGTCAGGGCACATGCCTGGGTTGCAGGCCAGGTCCCCAGTGGGGCCATGTGAGAGGCAACCACATATTGATGTTTCTCTCCCTCTTTTCTCCCTCCCTTCCCTTCTGTCTAAAAGTAAATAAATAAAATCTTGGAAAAAAAAGAAATAGCCAAATTATTTTCCATAGTGTGTCTATACCATTTTATATTGCATTTGTGAGATTAACCTAATTTGGTTATGCTGTTACTACACACACACACACACACACACACACTATGTGATATATAACATATATGTTATATACCATGTTTTACATTTGTGATATATAATATACCAGTATTTTTGTATAACATACATTATATAACATACTGGTATTTTATATGTATAAAATTTATGAATATATATGCATACACAAACATATATATACACACATATATGTGTATGTGTGTATATATATAACTGATAATTTTGGATAGCCTCATACTGTTTTTTTAAATGTTACCCTTCATTTTTTAAACACTTTATAAACTGGTATTTTATATTCTGTATCTGATGAAGCAATATCTGAAATGTTGGAACCTTAATTCAAATTTTGTTGTTTCTGTTGAATTTTGTTCATGACAATTTATTTCTTTGTGTGTTTGATGTTTTTTTATTATGAGATCATATTTGGTTGACCTTAATCTGTGGAGAAACTACAGGCCATAATTGAAGATTATTTTCCTCAGGAAGGATTTGCATTTGATTCTTCTAGGAGCTGGGGGTACTGCCTGCCTGGGGCTCTTTTCAGTTTTTTTTAAACTAGTCTTCCATTGAGGATCATTTGGGTTATTTCCAGTCTTTTACTGTTACAAGATATTATCAGACGTTCCATAACAAAATAATTTGTAAAAGAACATAGACATTTGATTTTTTTAATTCTATTACATTTATTGGGGTGACATTGGTTATTAAAGTTATATAACTTTCAAGTATATAATTCTGTAATACATCACCTGTATATTGCATTGTGTGTTCATCATCCAAAGTCAAGTCTCCTTCTGTCACCATATATTTGACCCTCCTTACCCTCTTCTACCTGCCCCTGCCCCCTTCTCCTCTGGTAACCACCATGCTGTTTTCTGTGTCTATGAATTTTCTTGTTTTGTTTGTTCATTTGTTGCTTTCTAGAAGTTGAATTTTGGTTTGGACTTCCCTTACCAACATACGCATGGTTTAGACATGTGACATCCCTGTATGTAACCTACTATGGATTTTCTCAGGAACAGTAGAGAAAGTATCTATTGAAAGTGTTTCTTAAAATGTACTCATGCATTTTGGTTTCATTAGGTGATGATGACTGAAGTTAATGGCAGACAGACAAAACTGGCATAAAACATGTAATTTATAAATAGAAAGCAAACCCAGCCTCTGGTCACCTTAAGAGAAAATGATTCTTTTTTTGCTGATTTTAAAAAGAACAAATCTTGGAATTTTCTTATAATCTAACAATTATTGGCCTCCACTTCCATGAGTTCCTTTTAATCAAATAAAGCTTTTGAATATATGAGTCAGCCTTAGTCAGCCTTTTCACCTTTGTTTACCTTGTTTTCTACCTTGTCCTCCAGCTTCTATCAGATATTGAGTTCAAAGCGATGGTTATAAGGAAGCACAATGAGCTCACAGAGAATTACCAGAAACTACAGGGCAACTACAATGAACTCACTGAAAATTATCTCAACATGAAACAGGAAATAGAAACAATTAACAAGGGCCAAGAGGAAATGAAGAATACAATTTCTGAGTTAAAGAACACAGCAGAAGGAATCAAAAGCAGGCTCGATAAAACAGAGGATTGGATCAGTGAGCTGCAGAACAGGTATAAAACACACCCAGATAGAGTAAGAAGAAAAGAGATTCAGGAAGAATGAACAGGTGGTAAGGGAGCTGCAAGAAAACATGAAATGTAGCAATATCCATATACTAGGGATACCAGAAGGAGAAGAAGAAGAGCAAGGGACAGAAAACCAGTTTGAAAGAGTAATGATGGAAAACTTCCCTAATTTGAGGAGAGAAAAAGTCACACAAAACCAGGAAACACAGAGTGTCCCAATCAAGAGGAACCCAAAGAGGCCCACTTCGACTCACATCATAATTAAAATGGAAAAATTCCAAGACAAAGAGAGAATCTTAAAGGCAGCAAGGGAGAAACAGGAATAACATGGAAGGGAGCCCTGTTAAGACTAGCAGCTGACTTCTCAATGGAAACGCTCCAAGCCAGAAGAGAATGGCAAGATATATTCCAAGTAATGAGAAACAGAGGCCTGCAACCAAGATTACTCTACCCAGCAAGGCTCTCAACTTAAATGGAAGGTGAAATTAAGAGCTTCTCAGGCAAAAGAAGTCTAAAAGAATACACCTCCACCAAAACAGCTCTGCAAGGGATGCTAAAGGGACTGCTTTAAGAAAAAGGAAGGAAAAGAGTGAGAGAGAGAGAGGAACACAGGTACAAAAAAATGGCAATGGATAAGTACCTATCGATAATAGCCTTAAATGTAAACGGATTAAATGCTCCAATCAAAAGACATAGAGTAGCCGAATGGATAAGAAAGCATGACCCACACATATGCTGCCTACGAGAGACCCACCTCAGGAAAAAACACCTACACAGACTGAAAGTGAAGGGCTAGAAACAAATATTCCAGGATAATGAATGGGAAAATAAAAGCCAGGGTAGAAATACTCATATCAGACAAAATAGATGTCAAAAAAAGGGCCATAAGGAGAGATTCAGAAGGTCACTTCATAATACTCAAGGGAAGAATCCATCAAGAAGACATAAACATTTTAAACATATATGCACCCAACATAGGAGCACCCAAATACATAAAGAAAATCTTGGAGGACTTCAAGAAAGATATACGCAGCAACCCACTTATACTAGGGGATTTTAACAACCCAATGTCAAAAATGGACTGACCTTCCAAACAAAATATTAACAAAGATATTGTGGCATTGAACAATGCCCTACATGAAATGGGGCATTATATATAGAACCTTTATATATAGAACCTTTCATCCCAAAGAAGCAAAATACACATTATTTTCAAATGCACATGAAACACTTTCAAAGATAGATCACATGACATGACACAAAACAAGCCTCAACAAATTCAAGAAAATTGAAATCATATCCAGCATTTTCTCTGACCACAGGGCCTGAAACTAGAAACCAACTCCAAAGAAAAAAACCCCAAACACTCAGAATCATGGAGATTAAATAGCATGCTATTAAACAATGAATGGGTCAAAAATGAGATCAAGTAAGAAATCAAAAAAATTCTGGAAACAAATGAAAATGAACTCACAACAACCCAAAACTTATGGGACACAGCAAAGACAATCCTGAGAGAGAAGTTCATAGTGATATAGGCCAACCTAAAAAAGACAGAAACATTTCAAATAAACAACCTAACCCTATGCCTACAAGAACTCAAGGAACAACAACAAAGACAGCCCAGAGCAAGTAGAAGGAAGTAAACAACCAAGATTAGGGCAGAATTAAACATCATAGGGACTAAAAGCACAATTCTAAGGATCAATGAATCCAGGAGCTGGTTCTGTGAAAAGATAAACAAAATTGACAAGCCTTTAAGCAGGCTCATCAAGAAAAAGAGAGAGAGAGGATCCAAATAAACACAATCAGAAATGAAAGAGGAGAGATTACAACTGATGCCACAGAAATACAAAGGATTGTAAGAAATTACCACAAAGAACTATATGCCAAGAAATTTGAAAACCTAGGTGAAATGGACAAATTTCTAGAAAAATATAGTCTTCCCAAAGTCAATGAAGAGGAAGCAGAAAGTCTGAACAGACCAATAACAGCTGATGAAATAGCAACAGTAATCAAAAAGCTCCCAACACACAAAAGCCTTGGACTGGATGGTTTCACAGGAGAATTCTACAAAGCATTTAAGGAAGAGTAACCTCTATCCTTCACAGACTATTCCAAATGATCCAAGAGATGGAAGACTCCCGAACTCTTTGTATGAAGCCAACATCATCCTAATCCCAAAACCAGATAAAGACACAACAAAGAAAGAAAACCTCTACATAGTATTGGAACTTTCAGCTACAACAATCAGACAAGAAAAAGAAATAAAAGGCATCCACACTGGAAAAGAGGAAACAAAACTCTCATTGTTTGCAGATGACATGATAGTGTACATAGAAAATCCTAAAGACTCCACCAAAAAACTACTCGACCTAATGAATGAAT
Organism: Micronycteris hirsuta; assembly: GCA_004026765.1. Taxonomy (NCBI): domain Eukaryota; kingdom Metazoa; phylum Chordata; class Mammalia; order Chiroptera; family Phyllostomidae; genus Micronycteris; species Micronycteris hirsuta. The sequence continues at coordinate 45,841 of PVJI01008569.1, forward strand.
TTGGCACAACAGTGGGATACAAAGTCAATATCCAGAAATCAAAGGCATTTTTGTATACCAACAATGAAACATCAGAAGCAGAAATCAGGAAAAGAATCCCATTTGATATAGCAACAAGAAAAATAAAATACCTAGGAATAAACCTAACCAAGGGGGAAAAGATCTGTACTCAGAAAACTATACAATGCTGAAGAAAGAAATCATGGAATACACAAGCAAATGGAAACATATACCATGTTCATGGATCAGAAGAATCAACATCATCAAAATGTCCACACTACCCAAAGCAATTTACAGATTCAATGCAACCCCTATCAAAATACCAGTGGCATATTTCACAGATGTAGAACAAATACTTCAAAAATTTATATGGAACCATAAATGACCATGAATAGCTGCTGCAATTTTGAGAAAGAAGAACAAAGTAGGAGGGATCACAATACCTGATACAAACCTGTATTACAAGGCCACTGTTATCAAAACAGCCTGGTACTGGCATAAAAACAGACAGATAGAACAATGGAACAGAACAGAGAGCCCAGAAATAAACCCAAGTCTCTACAGTCAATTTATTTTCAACAAAGTGGGAAGCAGCATAAAATGGAGTAAAAATAGCCTCTTCAACAAATGGTTGGGCGATCAGGACAGCTACATGCAAAAAAATGAAACTGGATCACCAACTTACACCATACACAAAAATAAATTCAAGGTGGAGAAAAGATTTAAATATAAGTCGTGACACCATTAAAGTCTTAGAGGAGGACATAGGCAGGAAAATCTCAGATATTCCACGCAGCAGTATTTTCACCGATATGTCCCCTAGAGTAAGGGACATAAAGAAGGAATAAACAAATGTGATCTCATCCAAATAAAAAGCTTCTTCCCGGCTAAAGAAAAGAGCGTTAAAATGAAAAGAGAACCAACCATATGGGAAACCATATTTGCCAATGACACATCAAACAAGGGTTTGATCTCCAAAATATATAAAGAACTCACACGACTCCACTCTAAGAAGACGAGCAACCCAATTAAAAAATGGGCAAAGGACTTGAACAGACACTTCTCCAAGGAGGACATACAGAAGGTCCAAAGACATATGAAAAGATGCTCGGTATCACCAGGTATCAGAGAGATGCAAATTAAAACCACAATGCGATACCACTTCACACTGGTCAGAATGGCCATCATAAACAAAGCAACAAACAAGAAGTGTTGGCGAGATTGTGGAGAAAAGGAAACCCTAGTGCACTGTTGGTGGAATTGCAGACTGGTGTGGCCACTGTAGAAAACAGTATGGAATTTCCTCAGAAAACTAAAAATGGAACTGCCTTTTAACCTGGCAATTCCACTGCTAAGATTATATCCTAAGAACCCTGAAATGCCAATCCAAAAGAACCTATGCATCCCAATGTTCATAGCAGCACAATTTACAATAGCCAAGTGCTGGAAGCAACCCAAGTGCCCATCAGTAAATGAATGGATCAAAAAACTATGGTACATTTACACAATGGAATTCTATGCAGCAGAAAGAAAGAAGGATCTCCTACTCTTTGTGACAGCATGGATGGAACTGGAGATGGTTATGTCAAGTGAAATAAGCCAGGCAGTGAAAGACAAATATCATATCATCTCACTGTTAACAGGAACCTAATCAACAAAACAAACGAACAAGGAAAATATAACCAAAGACACTGAAATTGAGAATAGGCTGACAGTGACCAGAGAAGAGAGGGGGCAGAATTTCAGGGGGAAAGGGGGAAAGTTTTGTAGGAAAAATTATAAAGGACACATGGAGAAAACAGGGTGGTGGAAATGGGAGGGACATGGGGAGGACTGGGGTGTTGGACTGGAGTGAGGGGAAAAGACCGAAAACTACTTTAACAACAATTAAAAAAAGAGAGGAAAATATAAAAAGGGGGAAGGGTCAGCAAGGAACATCTATAAAGAACACATGGATAAAGCCAAAGGGGTTAGGATCCAGGGTGGGAAGCAGGGATGTCTGTGACCAGGTCATGGGGTGGGGTGTCAGGGAGTGGTGGCGGTGGAATAGAGATCACTATACTTGAACAACAATTTAATAAAAAAGGTAAAAATGAACAAAAAACTAAAAATAATGACAAGATAATAATAATACATGTACACAATAAAATACCAGGTCTGAGGGATAGCAAAGTGACATTTGTCTCACTTTCTCAGTTCTGGGGCTTAGCCTTGTACTCCCCCTTTCAATGTGTTTCTGGACCCTTTGTAATTCCACATCTTATTGGCTCACTTGGGGTTGGAAAAGGGGAAAAAAGAAAGAGAGAGGATCCAAAAAGAAAACAAAGAAAAGATGATAATAAGCCTCATACTGACTTTAACCCTGTTCAGTGAGTTCTGCTGGTCTTCATAGATGTCACAGGAAGAGGGCTTCACTTTTCTCCCTTCCTTTGGTTCTGAGAGAATGGGGACCAGGTCTGAGTCACAATATTCACAGTTTTCTGGCCCGTGGCCCAGGTCTTCCATAAGCTGCCAGGCTCAAATTAGCCATTCAGCTGTTCATGGCATGAGTCAATCTCTAGCATGGAGCCCAAGACAAGCAGAGCACATGGTCCTGCCCAGCCCCTCACTCTGGGCACACAGTGCCAGACAAGCAAGGTGCAAGAATCTGCTCCACTACTGCCTCTGGGCACGCAGTGCCAGACAGGTGGGGCACACTGTTCTGCTCAGCTACTGTCTCTGGGTGTGCAGTGCCAAATAAGCAGAGCACATGGTTCCCCTCAGCCACTCACTCTGGGCACGTGCAGCTAAAATCACCCTTGGGGCATCCCAGCCGCTGCTGCTGGAGAGTTCCTTACAAAGCAGCAGCCCTCGGTTCCCTACAAGCATACCACCGCTTTTCACATAGCCCCACTTTCCAACCATTCAGGAGACTATCCAGGTCAGGGTCTGACATGGCCCAGCTCCTCCCTTCTCCAGGTGTCACCTTGCACCCCAATTTCTCTGGTGCCAATGTCCACCGTCCCAGAGGATGTATACCACCTCTGTGAGTCTCCCATTTCATCTCTATTCCCCCCGACTTCCCGCATCCAGGTCCCTCCTGGTGTGGGGCTGCCCTCCCTGCTCTGGTAGGGGAGGGAGTTGGTGATCTAACTCTCCTCCCCATATCCTGCGGCAGGCACCGGGCTGGGGCCACAGATCCCAAGGACCTTACTGTCCCAGCGTAGTCTCTTCACTGTAGGTTTTTCAATGTCCTCTGCAATTTTTTGCCTCCAAACTTCATATAAGCTGGGATTCTGTTGGTTGTTCACACTGTTCCTCAGAAGATCAGGTAGGTGTTCCAGCTGGGCACTGGGAGAGCTGGGCTCCACTGCCACCTACCTCGCCACCATCTCTCTCTCAATACATAATTTTCTTCTTTCCTTTCTTATCTCCCCATCTACCCTCTTAATAAAAATAGCAATCTAATATCCCCAAAATTAAAAATACCAGGAGACAGCCCCCACCAGCCAAGATGGAGGCATAAGTATAAAAGCTTCGCTTCCTTATACAACCAAAAGAAGGATAACAACCAATTTAAAAACAAAAAACAACCAGAACTGCCATAAAATCAAACTGCATGGAAATCCAACAACCAAGGAGTTAAAGAAACATTCATCCAGACTGGTAGGAAGGGAGGAGACAGGGGCAGAGAGGATGTGTGACAAGACAAGATGGTGGACCACAGAGGCCGGTCCGGGGCTGGCTGACCAGACAGTCCCACATTTGCTTGTTGATAAGCTGGTAAGGACAGTTGGGGAGCAAGACACATTGCAAAACCGAGGGTTTCGGTGCAGGAAACTAAAGATTCAAAACCTCTGGCTGTAAAAATCTGTGGGGGTTGTGGCAGTGAGAGAAACTCCCAGTCTCCTAGAACATACACAAACCCACCCACCTGAGAATGAGCACCTCAAAGGGCACAATCTGCTTATGGTAAGTGAAGGAAGTGACAGAAAGTGGGGCAAGAGCCTACCAAGCAGCATTGTTCCCTCTTTGACCCCTCCCCCACAGACAGCACTACAACGCTGCAAAGGGAGTTGCTCTGCCATGGCAAATAACTAAGGCTCCTCCCCTTACAACATAACAGGTGTGCTGAGACAATGGAATATGGCTCAAATGAAATAACAGATCAAAGCTCCAGGAAAAGAACTAAGCAACGAGGAGGCAGACAACCTATCTGATGCAGAGTTTGAAACACTGGTAATCAGGATGCTCACAAATGATTGAGCTCAGCTGCAAAATGAAGGAAGAAACGAAGGCTATACAAAGTGAAATAAATGAAAATATATAAGGAATCAACAGTGAAGGGAAGGAAAACAGGATTCAAATCAACAATTTGGAACAAAAGGAAGAAATAAACATCCAACTGGCACAGAATAAAGAAACAAGAATTAAAAAAAAAATTAGGAGAGGCTTAGGAACCTCTGGGACAACTTTAAATGGTCCAACATCTGAATGATAGGGGTGCCAGAAGGAGCAAGAAATTGAAAATTTATTTGAACAAATAATGAAGGAAAACATCCCAAATCTGGCAAAGGAAATAGACTTCCAGGAAGTCCAGGAAGCTCAGAGTCCTAAGGAAGTTGGATCCAAGTAACTACACACCAAGACACATCATAATTAAGTTACCCAATATTAAAGATAAGGAGAGAATCTTAAAAGCAGCAAGAGGAAAGGAGACAGTTACTTACAAAGGATTTCCCATAAGGCTATCACTGATTGCTCAAAAAAAAGCTTACAGGCAAGAAGGGGCTGGAAAGAAATATTCAAAGTCATGAAAGGCAAGGACCTCCAAGATTACTCTATCCTGAAAAGCTATCATTTGGAATGGAAGAGCAGATAAAGTGCTTCCCGGATAAGGTCAAGTGAAAGTAGTTCATCATCACCAAGTCATGAAATGTTAAAGGGACTTATCTAAGAAAAAGAAGATAAAAAGCTATGGACAGTAAGATAATGACTCAAAACTATCAACAACTGAACCTAAAGAACAAAAACAAAACTAAGCAAACGACTAGAATAGGAACCAAATCACAGAAATGGAGATAACATGGAGGGTTCAGTGGGGGAGGGGGAGGGGGAGAATGGGGAAAAAAGGTACAAGGAATAAGAAGCATAATTGGTAGGCACACTGACAGGAGGAGGTTAAGAATATTATAGAAAATGGAGAAACCAAAGAACTTGTATGTACAACCCATGGACATGGACATAAGAGTAAGGGCATTGCTGGAGTGTGGGGGGTTGTAGGGAGGAGGGAGACAAAGGAGATAAAAAAAATGGGACAAGTGTAATAGCATAATCAATACATAATATACTTTATGTAAATCAATATAAATATACTTTCAATATAAAATGTACTTTAAAAAATACCAGGAGATAGTAGAAAGTTACTCTTTCTAAGAAGAATTTCATATTAAATTGGTTCAAAGGGTAAGACATGCTGAAGAGTTAAGGGTCATCCTGGTATTTCTTAATAATAAATTTTGTTACCACTTACTGTACCAGAATAGCAATGGGATTAAAAATTATGATTCACCATTTCCAACTCTGTTCAGTGACACAATATGGCTGTTTTGGTTACTTTTTCACATAATTACATATTTTTATTCCAATTTTCTTTGCCCAATTGAATAAAAAGTGTCCTGGTTAATTTCAGCTCACAATTCTCATGGATGCTGTGGCACATAGCCAAACAAACACTACAAGCATCTGATTTAAGGAGCATCCATTGTCAGTGTTGCCAGACTGGTTTGTTTGCTTTTCACGAAACAAAAATATGAGTTAATTAAAATCAGATGATAAGTAATGACTCTCCTTAGGGAAGTATTGCTTCAGGAAAGTAAGTGCTAGTATAGCTTCATGCATAAGCCACCTCATTTTTACTCTGACATGCATAATAAGTGTTTGTCAACCATTCATAGTAGATTTCTCACACAAAGATGAATAATTTCCTGCAAGACTTGTTAAATCGAGGTTAGGATTGAAAACTGACAGATGAAAATGGAACTTCCCAAATAAATTTTGAACCGAACAAAGTAAAATTTCAGTCTTTAAAGAGGCATACCTCTTTAAAGTCTCTAAATTATTCCATCAGTTTATAGCTCAGATCAATACAACTAATTGACAAAAAATGTTTTATTATTTTTGAGATATTTCTCAGTTCATGAAAATAAGGTTTCAAAGAAAGGTGTATAGCACTATTAAGTTTTCATCATTTTATGCTTGGTGCAATGACTTCAAAGACTGGTCTACATTCAAATCAACCATTTCTGAATTCCCATTCATGTCTCAACTCTCTGCAATAAGTGAGTTTAATAAGAAATTGTAGTTATATACATAACCCATAAACACAGACAACAGGTGATGGTCAGAGGGAATGGGGGCGGGGCTGGGTGGAGGTGAGCAAAGTGTTGAGGGAATGGGGACATCTGTAATAGTGTCAACAATAAAAATAAAGTTAAAAAAATGAAACTGAAGTTTAACGCAATGTCTAAAGTATTTTGTTTTAATCTCTTCCTCTAAACTTCATTGGCAAGGGAGGGATTTTCACCCCAGAGTTACAGGCAAACACACAACACTCAGCTCTGGACAGATGTGACTGACAGAGGTTTATTAATCATATATACTTACAGCCCAGAAAAAAAAAGGACACAGCGCCATATAGGGCCACATAGAGATTGTTCTCTGGAATAGAGTGAATAACCAGAGGCTGAGGGAGGCAAGCTTTGTAATATCAAGGGGTGAATAACCCCTAGTTCCTGGGGAACAAAGCAGTTGGCTGCTTTGAATAATTCTGTGGGGTGCCAGGGAAACAAAGTCCACTGCTCAGGGATAATAAGCTGTGTGTCCAGTCCCTGTGACAAGGAATGTCATTTGACTAGGGAACCCTATCCTTGGGAGCAAAGTGGCAGGGGAACTTGCAGTGAGGCCACTGAAGGACCTCCCAGTTTTCCACAAATGTCAATGCACATAACATATTGGCCCTTAATTTTAGGGTTTATACCACAACACTATACATTGAGAATTGTCCGGTCACTAGATGCAATAATGAGAAGCTCAGATAACCCAGGGTCAGGCATGCTAAACAGGTACTTCCTTGTTTAACTCTGTATCTTTCTCATTATGCTGTAAACTTTATGTGACTAAGTGCCACCATATCTCTCTTGTTTACCACACCAAACAAGGTACATTAATTAGTTAATTAATTAATTATCTTCATCAGCTCTCGAAGATCCATGACATTTCATCATTCTTTAAATCTATGATTCTAGTGTGTTAGTTCAGGTTCATGTCAACAGAAAAAAAAAATACGTGGTATTAACTTCATCATCTTGTCATCTTCAATTTTGTAATCTATCCTAATCCTATCCCACTTTCTAGAGCTTTTGAGAAAACAAATACCAACACTTAATCTCCGAATATTGTTTCATACATGTTTATTGAGATTTTGTGGGCTACAAAAGATAACCTTGGCAGAAATTAAGAGGAAAAAGAATCAATCTCTAACCTGTGAAAAATGAAAGTGATCATTGTGGTCAACATGCACCACCATGATTCCTTAGCTTCATCATTCACTGTGAATGTCAGGAGCAGTGCACTCAGTAATGCTACTCTCTTCAACATGAGTAATTCTGAAAAATGAGTCAGTCTTTTCACCTCCCCCTTACTCCCTTTTTATACTTCAAAGCCAGAGTCTACTCTCAGTGTTTTTAAATGTTGACTCAAGAATAAATATACTGAGAGAAAATTGTTTAAAGTCAATTTAGCAATATCTGCCTGAAGAAATAAAATAATGAGCACTAATGTACAGATGGCTTTTATGATTAATAAATTGGATTGAATCATGTCTAAAATCTATGAGTTTTCTTCTTACATACTGCAATTTTTTATTATTTTGGCTGTTTATAATTTCAATTATTAAAGTAAATGACACAGCAGTCACTTGAAAGTGATTTCAATGAGAAGAAAACTATCTGTAATTAACTTTTAACTGAGATTTAAAAAATATTTCATTAACAATTTTGTAATAATACTTAATAGAAAGAAGTCAGAAGTCTGGAATCCCCATTTTATAAGCCATTTGGCCTTGGAAATCATTTAATATCTCCATGTTTCAATTTCCTCATCTGTGTAAAATGGGGATAATAATACTTGTCTTGCCAAGTCATTTTGCAAAATAAATATAATAGTACTAATGAACACACTTTGAAAATACAAAATGTTTTGTACAAATATAAGATGCCATTAGACCAAAAGTTATTTGATAGTTTCATTCCATGCTTTTTCCGTGGATCATCCAGCTATTTTTCTGTCAATAAATAGAATAAAAACAAAAATGTCCCTTTTATTACTAAGCTGATCTCTGTAATTTTACCATTCACATATGAGCAGCTCAGAATTTAATGTGAAACTCCAAACCCAATTCCAAGCACAAGTCATCTCTGGGGTAATGACTAGGAGCAGGCTCTCTAGACCAAGTGCCTGGATTGTATTCCTTTTGAACCTCCTCCTCGCTGTGTAGCCTAGAATATATCATTTACTCTCCCCAAGTCACAGCTTCCTCTACCGTAAAATCAGAGTAATAATGTTCTGAGGAGCATTAAATGAGTTCACACACGTTAGGTATGTAGTGCCAGACACATACTAAGCTCTCAGTAGATGTGGTTGTTAGTAGTACTATTACCTCCAGCCACTCTCCACCTTCCCACCTGCTTCTTCTCCAGTGGTGCCTTACCATCTAGGAGGTTACTTGCCTGTGTGGGTATGTGAGGCCTGAAAACTCCTGTTCTGCCATCTTGCTGATGTCATTCCTTTATTCCTCAATTTCAAGCTTTGTACTTCCTTCTCTTTCTTTACTTTTGTCTCCTCATCTCTAATTAAGGTAACTTGGTTCCACATATTTTTCAGTGTAACAATGCTTTGTAAAGATATCAGATACTTTAGGCTTACGAAAATATTGCTAGTCAAGGTTGAGTAGTACTGAGGGAGTGAGGCTAGCGAGGTGGGTGCCGTGGTACACAGTGGCACAGGCTGCAGGTCTGGATGGTGGCCATGGCTGCTGGTGCAGCAGCACACAGTGAAGTCTATTAAGTGGAGGAAAAGTCATGTACTTTACGGGTGTCATTCCACTGATAATTGCTGTGATGTGTGACAAGTTCTGTGCAGGAATCTGGGCACATCTGTCAGAGTCCCAAAGCATGTGGATTCCACTTTAAGACTTGATCCTATGCTAGCCCTGGCTGGTGTGGCTCAGTGGATTGAGCACCGACCTGCAAATCACAGGGTCACCAGTTCAATTCCCAGTCAATGTATGTGCCTGGGTTGCGGGTCAGGTCCTCAGTAGGGAGCATGCAAAAGGCAACCACATGTTGATGTTTATCTCCCTATCTTTCTCCCTCCCTCCCCCTCTGTCTAAAAATAAATAAAACCTTAAAAAAAGAGAGACTTGCTCCTGTGGGTGATCTCACACAGAGAGAGAGGAAAGGAGAGAGGGAGAGAGATAAACATTGATGTGAGAGAGAAACATTGATCAGCCCCAGCCACTTCCGGTACCACATGACTGGGGATGGAACCCACAACCTAATCATGGTATGAATGGGAACAGCAAGATGGCACAGGTGTTGACCCCCATGGTGTTTCACCAGCTTCAACAGCTCTCATTGGTGGGTTAAAGCACCGATGAGGATCAGTGCCTCTTCACAGGACCCCAAGTGAGGAAAGGAGCTGATCACCCATGAGCTGGCATAGGCAGAAAGATAGAACTTCCTCTCCCTACCCTCCCCAACACCCGAGCCCCACCTTCATGGCCCACCATGACTCCAGCAGTTTTTGGACTATGGGAGCCAGACTAATAAGGCCACCTATCTCTAGCCATTCTGGCCTTGGCCAAAAGACCAAGTTGGAGAATGCTGGGCTGGACTCATCCCTGGCCTCCTGTGGTTCATCCCTGCTTCTGCCTGAGACTGTCCATAGCTGAAACTGAATCAAGGTGGCTGGTGGTGGCCAGTGCTGCCCTGCCACACCTCCATGCTCAGAGAAGGGTATGGACCCATGACTGACAGCTGTGTTTCCATACTGCTACTAGGGGTCTAGAAAGTAAACTTCACAAGGGTTTGGATCATGGAGCCTAAGGAGACACCCAGTAACAGAAACCTGCCCCTTCACTCATTCATCAGAGAGAACCAAGTCAGCTCCCCTTGTGTGAGATGCTCACTCTTAGATGGGGACAACCAACACATCTGAAGAGGGTGCAGTTCTTGTCAGAAACCAGCCTCACCTATTTGGCCAAGGGGGAAGAGGCCCCAGAAAGGATGCAGCCCCGGTGCTGGTAGTTCACAGGCCCCAAGGCTTCTTGTCCAGGAGCAAGGTTATTAAAACAGACTGCTTCTGGCCATAGAGTAGTTTGCAGTAGATCACTGCCTGCCAAGGACTCAGGGAACTGGTCATGATTCAAAAGGCATCAGCCTGAAGGCCAGCAGAGTAACTGCAGCAGCCACGACTCCAAGGGAATCTCAAGGAATATATGAAGATTTCCTGCATCTGACTCTGTGTTGATCACAAAGCTGAGAGAGCTCTGAAGGAGCAAGGAAGAATTCCAGTATATGCTGCAGTAACCTCACCAGTCCACCAAGATAGTGATGCAAGCAGCCAAGAGAGTAAACATTTGACTTTCCCCTGTAGTAAATCAGATTTTGTCTTTAAGAAATTTGCTTTACAAAATCACAGCTTAAGAAGTGTATGATAATATTTGGGAAATATGGACCTATTCGTCAAATCAGAGTGGGGAACACACCTGAAACTAGAGGAATAGATTATGTAGTCTAGGAAAACATCTTTGATGCTAAGAATGTGTGTGATCACCTGTCAAGATTCAATGTTTGTAACAGGTGCCTTGTGATTTTGTACTATTATGCCAACAGGACATTTCAGAAGATGGGCACAAAGAAGGAAGAACAGTTGAAGCTTCTCAAGGAGAAATATGGCATCTACACAAATCCACCAAAGTAAACATTTTCTGCATTTTTATTTTGGACTGAAACCCTATGAATCACCACCACTACTCTTTTTCAGTTTTTAATTAATACTAAATATTGTGATTTCTTATTTGATGTTCAAAACTATAAATGTTAGAATATATCAGTGTTTTCTCTTGAACTTTCCCTTCCAATTTAATGCCAGGGGGATAAAACAGCAGTTAAACCATGTCAAGAATTATTTGCTGGTAGATGGTCTTAGAAACTGAGATTTTTTTAAAGTATATTTTATTGATTATGCTATTACAGTTTTCCCAATTTCTCTCCTTTTATCCCCCCTCCTCCCTGCACCCCCGACCCTCCAGCATTCCCCCTCTTTGGTTCATATCCATGGTTGTATGTATAAGTTCTTTGAGTTCTCTGTTTCCTATGCCATTTTTATCTCTCTCCATCTATTTTATGCCTATCAATTATGCTTCCTCTTCCCTGTACCTTTCTTGAGAGCAGGGATCTTTTTGCATTCTTAATGCCTCCAGTGTGCAATCAAGCACTTAGCCATCAGGAAACTTGATAGAGAGTTGTCATTTATTGAATGTCTATTAATAATGAAATCTTCATAGTAAGTGAGTGAAGGTAGATCTCTCCATTTTGCAGATAAGAAAACCAAGGCTCATCATGTTGGTTGAATGAATAAAATGCTTACATTAAAAAAAAAAAAAAGGTTAAGTAGTACTTACTATTGATATGAAACGAAAGTAATCGAACTTAAAATTTTTTTAACTCTTCCAGGGTAGTCTCTTACTATTAGGAATTAATATCTAGCCTAACAGCACATTACTTAATGCTTAGCTGGACATTATTTATCAGAAACATAATTTTTAATAATCTTGGTTTCTTAATGGTTTAATACAGGGATATCTCTGGGTAACTACAATATTTGGTATTACATTAGGAATGACACTAAAACCAGAGCTAGCTATATCCTGTGTCAGGTCTAGTGCACAATGAAAACTCAAAGTCCCAACTGGATTGAAGAATTAATCCCCCCTTTCCACCAGACCACCTGCCCTCACCTATAGTGGATCACCTATTCTCAGGGATTGCAATCTCTTCCCATACCTATGTTGGGGGTGGGAAGTAACTGGAAGGAGATGGGCAGAGCACTGGATGGGTGCTGCTGGCTCTATCCTGAGACCCCCAGCATGTGCCTGACATCGCCCATCCGTGTGCCTTCATTCAGGCCCCCACCCACGTAGAGAGTGATGGCAGAACAGGGCTTCCTCTCAACCATGGGACCCAGTCAGCTGATGCCTAAACTAAGAGTGGCAGCGGTGCAGGGAAGGGGAGCCTGGAACGCAGTCTTGCCACCAGGTAGGCAAGACTGTATTCTAGGAAGAGGGAGGAAGGGGGGGAAAATGGAACCACATGGGAGCCTGGCTCCAAGCCCCTGGAACATGCTAATTTGTCCCACTGACTTTGTTTACAGAAAGCAAATTCAGACATAAAATTATTAAGAATCTCAAGACAGCAATTACAGAGCATTATGTCCTAAGTACAGGGCTTTTCTGAGTGCACGATCCGGTGCACTGGTCACTTACCTATAAAGCTGACCTCAGACTTATTTCTACATTAGCTCAGTTGAGGCAGTTTAGTTAAATGTCAATTAAAAAGGAAAGTAGTCATACTGTCAATCAAGGTTAACTAGTGTTTACTCCATACCAACTGGACATTGTGTTAGAATCAGCTAATAGTGTTGCATTTTAAAAAGATGGAACCTAAGTACATATTTAATTGCACAAAATAACCTGTCTTGAATAATATTAGATTAATAGGGTACTGATGACCAAACGGAGGAACAGGAGGATGAGGAGGAAGAAGGAGGGGGAGAGGGAGATAAGAAAGAGGGAGAAATAGGACATGAAGTAAGAGGAAGAGGAGTGAAAAACAACAAAAAGAGAGGAGGAAGGGAAAGAAAAAGAGGAAGGTTGGATGATAACAAAACAGAGCTCATATTTTTAGTAAATCCCAATACAGTAAATGATTTCTTCTTACTGATTTAAAAAAAAAATACAGGAATATGAGTTAGGAATGATCAGATAGAATTCAGACAGAATAAGGGCAATTATTTATTGTCATTAGTCACATAACTAGTTTAACTTGCTGTGAGTTTACAAACAAACAACACGATTAGAAAACAAACAACACAATTTAGTAAATGCTGACTGACAGCACTTTACTAGATTTCAAGGCACCAGGAGCTACTGCCTTTGTTTTCCAGGCATATATTTATGCGATTTCACTTTCATAGTGATCTAGATGTTTTTAAAAAAATATTTACAATGATGTATGCTGCAAATATTTTCATTTACTGGTTCATTCTGTTTACCTCTCATATTGTATAAAGGTTCATTTTGTTTACATATCACTAAATTTCCAAAGTTGTACAATGACATTTAAATACCCTCCCAAAAATGATGAGGTATTTTTTTACTGATATTTACTACTTTTCCGTTCCAAGCAAGACAGAAAATCTAAGTTAACCTAAAGAAGATAGAAAGATATATATTTTTTAATTATGTTCAGTCTATGTATCACTTTTAATGGTCTTAAATATTATTAAAGTATCAGTCTAGGAGTCTCCTTTGTCTTTCCAGTTTTAATTTTCATTTATAATAGATAAGCAAGTTTTTTAAAGGTTTTTTCCTTATCCTAGAAAAAAATCTGTGACCATATGAGTATATGGAATGAGCTGTGATGACTATCCATTGACTCACAAGAGCCAATTGATATAAATGCTGCTCATTCCCACAATTTCTTATTTAGCAGATGAAGAAACTAAGGTTCCGGATGATTAAAGAATTTGACAAAGGATAAAACTGCTAAATGAATTAAATCCACTTCTGAACAGCTCCAAAACTGTTGCTGTTTTCTATCTGAAATTCTGCCTTTCTTCTCATGGCAGTAACTCTATATATAGTTTATCTTATGAGACAGTTGCTTTAAGGTTCAATTTGAAAAGAGGTAAGGTACAAATTTAATAAACCTAAAATGTTTTCCAAAAGAAGCTTCCTAACATCTTTAATTACATATGCATATGTTTTGATGTTCTTTCACTGAGCTTAAATTTAGAAACTCTAATAACCAGTACTCTCAACTCACAAATAACAGTATTTTAAGTCTTTAAAATATTCTACTTTAGTTTTATTTGAGTCACAGTTGGGCAAGGTAGAGGGAGGTGTTGGTCTTGGCCCAGCATAGCCATATGATGGTGAAGGGCCCTGAAAAGGGGAAGAAATGCCTGGAAAATGAAAGTGCCCTGCTTTATGACAAAGCACTGGAAAATATAGGATTGCATAGGTGCTGCTACTTCCACTGTTATCCACTACACAAAAAATGTGGATCTTTTTTCCTTGTTATGTAGGTGCCTGAACTGAGTCTTCAAATCTCCTTGAGCATGAGAGTAGATCAAAGAGAACTAGAATATGTGGTCCCTGGTTCTATTGACTACTTAGGAGCTGTCTAGAGGAGTCTCAATTTCTTTATGTGTAAGATGAGTAATTTGGATTAGGACACTTCAAAGTTTCGCTAGTCTAGGTAAACAGTGCCCAGCAATACACTAGGAACTTGAATTTTGAACAACAAAATGTCTGAGTCTCTCAATATTTTGAAATGGAGAAATTTTACTTCCTTATGACCATTTTTTAAGTATCAGAATTGATCAGTCTCTCCTACAAATATCTATTCTACTAAAACAAAAAAGCTACCTTGGGAAAAATGTTTGTAAAAACAATTCATATAGTTTATGTATTGACAAAATTTATTTTGAGGAAAAAAATGGCCAGTCTTACATTCTTGGCAATGTTAATAATAGAACCAGATAAATTATATATGCATTCTTACAAATTTTTCAGCAATCTAACACTAATACAGTTAAATAACAAGGAATTTACCAGGAAATTTTGGATTCAAAGTTATGAAATGCATGGAAACAAAACCAGTCTATTTTATATTAACTATTGAGCCATAAAACTCTAAGTTCTCATTTATAAAATGTCAGCCCATATCATGAATACAGAGTATTATTACTGCAAGATAAAAAGGGTGAAATTGAACTTATACAATATTTTTTATTGTATAAGTTCATTACAACACAGACTTTGGAGAAAGACTTTTGTTCTATTTACAGGAAAGTACATTTTTTTTTATTGTTGTTCAAGTACAGTTGTCTCTATTTTCCCACCACCATCCCCTTAATTAATATAATTTCTATAAGCATTGTTTAGTAGGTCTCAAGGCATTTAAATACTATTTGTCAATGCATAAACTGCATACATTATTAATTTCATATAGTAATTCATAATCTTTTTTGAATCACAGATCCTTTGGGAGAGATGATGAAAGCTCCAATCCAATTTTTCAGAAAAATACATACACAAAACTGTGCAGGTAGTTCATGGGCTTCAGGATGGCAATACTGTATCTAGGAGTTTCTAGGAGCTCCTCAGATCTCTAAATATATGCATGTTTATTATATATCATGTTATACATGGTAATATAATATAATGTAATATATTCTTCTACAACGGCTTGGGCTTGAAACTAGTTTATAAGAAGAAATCACATTCTTATGTTATCTTTTGTTATAAAATTAAACTTATACAAAATAAAACCTACTTCAACTTTATTATCTAACTAGTAAGATTTCAGTGATTTCTGCTGGATAATGTAATATCATAATAAATGAAGAAGTAATATAGTAAACAAAGAAAAAACCGTTATTATCAAATTTATAATATATTAAGATTTGAGGAAACACTTTTCATTTAGCATAATACATCAAATAACTATGAAACAAGAGAATACAAAAACTTAAAATAAAAATTCAGTTTGCTTATTTTACAACAATAATTTCAGGATTAGTTTTCAATTGTTTTCTTGACTGTGACATTTGAATCTGTCTAATCGTAAGGGCAAGGAACCATTTTTTTTTTCATTTCATTATTTGACTCTCTAAGTAACATCCCCTTATCTCCAAGGAAAACATGAAATATCCAGGCTCGAAAGCTCTCTTCAAAACTCTGCCTTGACATAACTGCCATGTACTGCTGCAGAGTAGGGCGGATTCCTTCCAAGAAGGAAAAGCTTTTCAGAAGGAGGCTCATCACAACTGGCATCTTTGTGGGTAGAAATACAGGTTCTTAAAGGAGTTGGTTTATCTGATTTATCCTTCCATCTTTTCTCCATGACAGCTCCAGGTGAGTCATTCAGCGAGCAGGCTGATTGAAGAGACACACTACACATGCACACAAATAATAAAGTTTAGAACTTCAGTCTTGAGCATAATGCACACTGCATATAAAGATCCACAGAAATCAATGCTCTGACTGCAAAGAGCAGCTGCTCCATATTTATGCAGGGAAATGAAATTCTTTTCTTGTTGATACCCCCCACCCCCAACACCACAAGTTAGAAGCAAAGACTTGCCACCTGGACTACTTTGGTTCTTCAGCCTCTTGTTTGAATGCTGAAACAAGCCTGAAAGTTTGAAAACTATGCTTTTGATATTATAAATAAAAGTGAACTGTGTGCACATTTTACTTGTGTTGCTGTGCAAGGTCTTAACCAGTTCTAGATTTATGAGCTGGGTGGAAAAAAAAAAAGTAGACTTTGCAAATCATTGAGGACAGCCAAACAAATTACCTAATTCTATATGCATATTTCCTTCTTTTGAATCCTACACTAATTATACACTTAGCACTATTAAGGTGTCCTGTAACATTTGTGTGACTTAATTAACCGAATTATGTAACACCTTTATGCTCATAAAATTATACACATCCTCTTACCTACTTCATCATACTAGATTCTCAGGAATGTGCTGATGCTCTTGTTGAAATAGAAGTCAAATATGTGACTTGCTTTCACAAATGAGTTTACAAATAGCATGTAGATCACAAATAGTTTAATTTCCCAAGTAGGTAGTACAGAATTAAAAATATACAATTCTTTCATGAAGAGTAAATGAAAGTGCATGTAAAATATTTAGCATAGTGCATGTAGGTACATAGCAAGGCCCCAATCAGTTGATTATTTTTTTTGTTGCTGTATTCTCATCAAGCTAGGATCTTTGTAAGTTACAGGATTTCAATAAATATTTGAATAGGTGAGGCAATGGTTGGAGAGAAAGTTGTCTCAGCCTGGCAAGTGGATTTTTTAAAAATAATTGCCTTCCATAAGTTAATTAATTAATGGCAGTAAAGTTTGCTTCAGAGTTTTCTATACAGATTAATATTAAAACAGAAAATTATTTAGTGGACTACATGTTTTACACTAGCAAGGTTGAAATGTTCACTCTATTTCTGATAGCTACATATCTTCTATAATACAAATACCTACCCTTTATAATCATTGATTAGTATTAATAGGAGGCTCAGTAGGAAATGTAATCAATGAAAATTTTACTTAGTTCAGGAATTCTCAAGGGATCACAAGAATCTCATTTGCTAAAGGTAGAGTGAGCTTCAGATTCCAGCTCCCTATTTCCTTCAACCAACAAATACCTAATTCTTAACACAAAAATACATAATATGCTTGTGTCTACATTCATTTAGATGCAAGAAAAATGGAAATATAGAACATATTAAGTCTATACTAAATACAAAATAGGGAAATTTAAGTATAAGAATAAGGAATATATGCAGCCTGGGTTAATGAAGCCCACGACTAGAGACCAAGCAGTTGATTGGAAGGATATTCAATACTTAATTGCTATTATAAATAAATACAGTTAGTTTTATGCTTCATTTGAGAAAGGCAAACCTTTTACTTCAACCAAGGCACTAAAACAATATTGAGTGGGCCTTGCTGCCCAGAGTAAAATATGTCTGTTTTCAATGATTTATGAAACTATGCATCTCCCTTTATTCCTTGATGTATTGATTCAACTGATATTTACCAAGTGCCCATTCATGGGTGGGAGGGTGGCTTGTAACCAGCCCCTTGTGTGTATGGCGTTTGCTATGTTCTATGGTTATTAATGAATTGGCAAGATCTTGTTATATTGTTGGGGCTGCAATTTGGGCCAAAAGATGACCTGTACATAAAAGACATCTCAAGACCACACTTTAAATCCAAAAATCCCCACAGAAATGTTTTATTTTCTAACTTATGGGAATCTTAGCACTTCTGGAAAACCAAGTTGTTGGGAATAGTTGAGGTTTGCCTGTGTAGTCTGGCCATTAAATGTACATTATAGGGGATATTTCTTGTCTGGCTTTCTTACTGCTCTTAACATATTTACTATGGACGATTCCTTTATCATTAGAAACTTTAGAATCTTTGATTAAAGCCAATTCATCATTTTAAAGAAAAATGATCTTCCTTTTGAAAAAACTTACTTTAGAGGGGAAGATGGCCGAGGAGTGAATGGAAGTCACACTGACCTCCTCCCAGGGCCAATCTGGAATTACAACTCAATTGTGGAGAAACCACCCAGAACAAATAACTAAGCAATAGCCAGAGAGAAGCCGTATAACTTTGAATGGACAGAAGAATCAGCTTCAGGACAACCTGTCTGCACCTGCACAAAAGCACATAAGACGTGCAGGGTGGAGTGACCCTCACACAACCAGCTGGACCTGCCAAAGAAAGACCCAACAACAATCAAAACCCAATTACATCCAGAGAACCAGCATAAAAGGCATAAAGAGCATCCCAAAAGCATCAGCTTCAGGTGATCAAGGAGCCTGCACCACTGAATCTCACAGGCATCCCACCACAGAAGTGTGCAACGCAAAGTCAGAAAGTCAAAACAGATCAATTTAAGAAACAGAGGCAAAAAAGAAGAGTACCACAAACAATGGTAAGACAAAAAAACAACCCCCAATCTAAAGGAAAGGAGGAATGCTCAGAAAGAATGCTAAATGAAATACAGGCAAGTCAGCTATCAGATAATGAGTTCAAAACAATGGTTATAAGGAGGCTCAATGAGCTCACTGAGAATTGCCAAAAACTACAGGGAAACTACAATGAACTCACTGAAAACTATATCAGCATAAAAAAGGACATAGAAACAATCAACAAGGACCAAGAAGAAATGAAGAATACAATTTCTGAGTTAAAGAACACAGTAGAAGGAATCAAAAGCAGGCCTGATGAAGCAGAGGATCAAATCATCAAGCTGGAGGACAAGGTAGAAAAAATCTCCCCCAAAGAGCAAGAAAATGAAAAAAGACTCAAAAATAATGAAGAAGGGTTAAGGAACATACAGGACAACCTGAAGTGGAAAAATATCCATATACCTGGGATGCCAGAAGGAGAAGAAGAGGAGCAAGGAATAGAAAACCTGTTTGAAAAAGTAATGATGGAAAACTTCCCTAATCTGATGAGAGAAAAAGCCACACAAGTCCAGGAACCAGAGAGGGTCCCAATTAAAAGGAACACAAAGTGGCCCACTGCAAGACACATCATAATTACAGTGGCAAAATTTAAAGACAAAGAGAGAACCTTAAAGGCAGCAAGAGAGAAACAGGAAGTGACATACAAGGGAGCCCCGATAAGGCTAGCAGCTGACTTCTCAACAGGAACATTACAAGTCAGAAGGGAATGGCAATATTCCAAATAATAAAAAGCAAAGGCCTGCAACCAAGACTATTCTATCCAGCAAGGCTCTCAATTAAAATGGAAGGCCAAATAAGGAGCTTCCTGGACAAAGAAGGCTAAAAGAATACATCTCCACCAAACCAGCATTACAAGATATGCTACAGGGATTGCTTTAGGAAAAGAAAGAAAAAGAGTGAGAGAGAGAGAGAGAGGAGCAAAGGTATTAAGGGAGAAAAAAGGCAATTAATAAGTGCCAATCAATAATAAACTTAAACATAAATGGATTAAATGCTCCAACTGAAAGACATAGAGGAGGAGAATGGATAAGAAAGCATCACCTACACATATGCTGCCTACAAGAGACCCACCTCAGAACAAAAGAACTACACAGAATGAAAGTGAAGGACTAGAAACAAATATTCCAAGCAGATGGACAGATATAACAATACTTATATCTGACAAAACAGACTTCAACACAAAGCCCATAAAAAGAGACTCAGAAGGACACTTCATAATACTCAACGGAAGGATCCATCAAGAAGACATAAACACATAAACATATTGTACCCAACATAGAGCACCCAAATATACAAGGAAAATCTTGGAGGACTTCAAGAAAGATATAGATAGCAACACACTTGTATTAGGGGATTTTAACACCCCACTGTCAAAAATGGATAGATCTTCCAAACAAAATATCAACAAGGATATTGTGGCATTGAGCAATGCCCTAGATCAAATGGACTTAACTGATATATATATAGAAGCTTCCATCCCAAAGAAGCAAAGCACACCCTGCTTTCAAATGCACATGAAACATTTTCAAAGATAGACCACATGATAGGACACAACACAAGCCTCAACAAATTTAAGAAAATTGAAATCACATCAAGTGTGTTCTCAGACTACAAGGGTCTGAAACTAGAAACCAACCTCAAGAAAAAACTCAAAAACACTCACTTTCGTGGAGATTGAATAGCATGCTATTAAACAGTGAATGGGTTAAGAATGAGATCAAGAAAGAAATGAAAAAGTTTTTGGAAACAAATGAAAATGAACTCACAACAGTCCAAAACTTATGGCACACAGAGAAGGCAGTCCTGAGAGGGAAGTTCATAGCAATACAGGCCTACCTAAAAAAGATAGAAACATTTCAAATAAACATCCTAACATCCTAAACATCCTAATCTTGCAGCTTATTCAAATAATCTACAAGAATGAAGGAACAACAATAAACAAAGTCCAGAGCAAGTAGAAGGAGGGAAATAACCAAGATCAGAGCAGAATTAAATGACATAGAGACTAAAAGAACAATTCTAAGCACAATTATATCCAGGAGCTTGTTCTTGGAAAAGGTAAACAAAATTGACAAGCCTTTAAGCAGACTCATCAAGAAAAAGAAAGAAAGGACCCAAATAAACACAATCAGAAATGAAAGAGGAGAGATTACAACTGGTGACACAGAAAAACAAAGGATTATAAGAAATTACCACAAAGAACAATATGCCAAGAAATTTGAAAACCGAGGTGAAATGGACAAATTTCTAGAAAAATATACTCTTCCAAAACTGAATGAAGAAGAAGCAGAAAGCCTGAACAGACTGATAACAGCTGAGGAAATTGAAGCAGTAATCAGAAAACTCTTGGCACACATAAGCCCCGGACCAGACAGTTTCACAGGAGAATTTTACAAAACATATAAGGAACATGTAACCCTTATACTTCTCAGACTATTCCAAAAAATTCACAAGGAGGGAAGACTCCCAAACTCTTTTTATGAGGCCAGTATCATCCTAATCACCAAACCAGACAAAGACACAACAAAGAAAGAAAACTACAGGCCAATATTGCTGAGGAATATACACACTAAAATCCTCAACAAAGTACTGGCAAACTGCATCCAGCAATACATCAAAAAGGTTATACACCATGATCAAATGGGATTCATGCCAGGGACACGTGGGTGGTCCAATATTTGCAAAACTATAAACGTGATACACCACATAAAAAATGAAGTACGAAAATCACATGATCATTTCAATACATGCCGAAAAAGCATTTGATAAGGTACAGGACCCATTTGTGATTAAAAAATAAATAAAAACACTCAACAAAGTGTGAATAGAGGGAGCACAGCCCAACATAATAAAGTCCATATATGAGAACCCTACAGCCAACCTTATACTCAACGGGCAAAAACTAAAAGCTTTTCCGCTAAGATCAGGAACAACACAAGGATGTCAGCATTTACCAATTCTATTCAACAGAGTATTGGAAGTTGTAGTCACAGTGATCAGACAAGAAGAAATGAAAAGCATCCAAACTGGAAAGGAGAAAGGAAAACTGTCATTTTTGCAGATGACACAATAGTGTACATAGAAAAACCTACAGACTTCACCAAAAAACTATTCAACCTAATAAGTGAATTTGGCAAAATAGTGGGATACAAAATCAATATTTAGAAATTGAAGGCATTTTTGTACACCAACAATGAAATATAAGAAAGAGAAATGAGGAAAATGTCCCATTTGCTATAGCAACAAGAATAATAAAGTATCTAGGAATAAACCTAACCAAGAAGTTAAAAGACCTGTACTCAGAAAACTGCACAACACTGAAGAAAGAAATTAAGGAGGACACAAATAAATGGCAGCATATACCATGTTTATGGATTGGAAGAATTAACACCATCAAAATGTCCATACTACCCAAGGCAATTTATAGATTCAAACAATCTCTATTAAAATACCACTGGCATATTTCACAGATATAGAACAATCATTTCAAAAATTTATGTGGAACAATAAATGACCCTAAATAGCTGCAGCAATTTTGAGAAAGAAGAATAAAGTAGGAGGGAAACTGTACCTGACATCAAACTATATTACAAGGCCACGGTAATCAAAACAGTCTGGTACTGGCATAAGAATAGACACATAGATCAATAGAACAAAATAGAGAACACAAAATAACCCAAGTCTCTATGGTCAATTAATATTTGACAAAAAGGGCAGAAGCATAAGATGGACTAAAACAGGTTCTTCAACAAATGATGTTGGGAGATCTGGACAGCTATGTGCAAAAAAATGGAACTCAATCACCAATTTACACCATTCACAAAAATAAATGAATGGTGGAAAAAGTCTTAAATATAAGTCATCAACATAAAAGTCCTAGAGAAAAACATAGGCAGGATAATATCAGACATTCCATCCAGCAATATTTTCACCAATATGTTCCCTAGACCAAGGGACACAAAGGAAAGAAAAAACAAATGGGACCTCATCAAAATAAAAAGTTTCTGCATGGCTAAAGAAAACAGCATTAAAATGAAAAGAGATCCAAATATATGTGAAAACATATTTGCCAATGATACATTGGACAAGGGTTCAATCTCCAAAATATATAAAGAACTCACATGACTCAAATCCATGAAGAAAAACAACCCACTTAGAAAATGGATAAAGGACTTAAACAGACACTTCTCCAAGGAGGACATACAGAGGGGCCAGAGATATATGAAAAGATGCTCAGCATCACTAGCCATCACAGAGGTGCAACTTAAAACTACAATAAGATACCACTTTACACGGGCCAAAATAGCCATCATTAACAAACCAACGAACAAGTGTTGGAGAGGATGTGGAGGAAAGGGAACCCTAGTGTACTGCTGGTGGGATTGCAGACTGGTGCAGCCACTATGCAAAACAGTATGGAGTTTCCTCAGAAAACTAAAAATGGAACTGCCTTTTGACCCAGAAATTCCACTGCTGAGGTTAAGAACACTGAAACACCAATTCAAAAGAACCTATGCACCCCAATGTTCATAGTAGCACAATTTACAATAGTCAAGTGATGGAAGCAACCTAAGTGCCCATCAGTAAATGAGTGGATCAAAAAACTATGGTACATTTGAACTTCTGGCAAGATGGCAGCATAGGTGGACACACTGTACCTCCGCAGACAACCAAACGAGGAAAAAACAGCAATTTAATTAAACAAAAAGAGCCAGATCTGACAGAAAATCAAACTGAAAGGAAGTCCGACAACCAAGGAGTTAAAGAAGACACTTACATCCAGTCTGGTAAGCAGGGCAGAGCCGGGCGGAGAGAGAGCACGCAGCCACTCCACAGCAAGCCGGGTGGTGAGCTCACAGCCAGAATGCGGTTTGTGGAGTGGTACTGGCAATGCTGCAACACACCAAGACGGGTGTGCCTGACCAAAACACAGCCAGCGCCCAGCCCACCCGGAACCAGCGGGGCCGAGACTGGTGGACCGGGCAGGTCCTAATTCGCGTGCAGACAAACCAGGAGAAAAAGCAGGGTGCAACCCATCAAACCGGGGAAATAAAACCTCAAACCACCGATTGAAAACACCTGTGGGAGGTCAGACGGTGAGAGAAACTCCAGGCCCCACAGGAGAGTTCGCTGGGGAGACCCATGAGGGTTTGGAACTGTGCGGGCCCGTCCACCGACCCCGGAGCGACCCCAGAGCCAGTGCAGAGGGGCTCAACTTGCTTGTGGGAAGCAGTGTAGGAGCTGAGAGCGGAGCAGGCACCATTGCGCTCTCAGGTCCCGCCCCCACAGGTACGTCACAACACAACAACGAGGGTTACCCCCACCACAGACAGCGTCACAAAATAACGACATGAGTTGACCCGCCCTGGTGAACACTGAAGGCTCCACCCCTTAAACTAACAGGCACACCAGGGGGGAAAAATGGCCCAAATGAAAGAACAGCTCAAAGCTCCAGAACTAACCAACTAAGAGATAGCCAACCTATCAGATGCACAGTTCAAAACACTGGTAATCAGGTTGGCCACAGAATTTGACAAAAAATTATCACAATTACTTGAACAAATGAGGAGAGATCTGCAGGGAATCAATAGGGATAAGAAGGAAACTGGGACTCAAATCAACGGA
>PVJI01008570.1:0-69900 GCA_004026765.1 Micronycteris hirsuta
TGGTTGCCTCTCACATGGCCCTCACTGGGGACCCGGCCTGCAACCCAGGCATGTGACCTGACTGGGAATCGAACCGGGACCCTTTGGTTCCAAGCCTGTGCTCAATCCACTGAACTACACCAGCCAGGGCCTAGCCTAGTTTTTTATATACCTTCTGCTTAGAGATTAAACAAATAGGGAGATACAGTTTACCCTTATCTGACACCCTTGCCTAAAGGAAGCCTCCTGTCCACAGTCCAGGTTTTGCATCAAAACAATCGAGTGCCGAGGCATTCCCCAGTCTCTCAGAGCGACCCATACCTTTTCATGGTTGACACAGTCAAAGGCATTACTGTAGTCTGTGAAACACAGGCTAAGCTTCTTGGGAAATTCTTGGAGCACTTCAGCATCCAACAAACACTCGCAATTAGATCTTGAGTGCCTCTTCCTTTTCTGAGTCCAGCCTGAACATCGGGCATTTCTCGCTCCTTATAAGGTAGAAACCTTTGCTGCATCCCTGTCAGCTTCGCTTTACTTGTGTGGGAAACTAGAGCCATGGTGCTATAGTTACTGCACTCCTTGGTGTCTCCTTCTTCTTTTTTTTTTTTTGGAAATCCACCTGAGGACATTGTATTTTCATTGTCTTTAGAGAGAGAGGAAAGGAAAGAGAGAAACATCAATCTATGAGAGAAGCAGCAATTGGTTGCCTCCTATATCTGCCCAGACTGGGGATTGAACCCACAACCTTTTGGCTATGGGATGACGCTCCAACCAACTGGGTCACACTGCCAGGGCATCTCCTTTCTTGAGGATTGGGGTGTATATTAAACATTTCCAATCTGTAGGGCATTATTTTGTGTTCCATATTTGTTGGCATATTCTTGTTAAGAGTTTGACAGATTCTGTCTCTGTGCCTTGAACTAATTCCATGGGTATCTCACCTGCTCCTGGGGATGTACTTCTTCCCAGTACTCTCGGGGCAGCTTTCACATGGCTGTCTAGCTTTACAGGTCCTTCCTCACAGGAATTTTCTTCAAAGGTATCTGTCATCCTTTGTCTCTTCTGTATAGATTTTCAGTAGAGTGTTTCCACCTTCCCTTTATTTTCTCTTGATCAGATAATGTGCTTCTTTGTTGGTTGTTCAGCATTCTAGTTTAGGTTCCGATGTCTTTTTTATTTCCTGAATCTTCTGTAAAGATTGGTTGTTGTTCTCTTCTATCTTCTTACAATGACCACGGCAATAGCTCTATTTATCTCTATGAGATGGTCTTTGAAAAACTGCATTCAGGATTCTAACCCTGCCTTTGTTATCTTTTCCACCCCCTCTCAGCTGTTTTTTTTCTAAACAATTTTTAATGTTTCTCCTGTCATCTACCCAATTTTTCTTTCCTTCTGACATTGCCTTTTCGCATTCTTTTCTAATAATATTTCTAGTTTCAGTCCACAGATCTGATCTCAGTCAATTAACATTGCAAATATTTCTATGTGAAACTTAAATCCATTAGGAATGTTATTTACATTATATTTTGGCAATAGTATTCTCTTAGTGCTCTTCCTCGGCTTTCTCTAATGTTTGGTACAAACAGTTTGTGGTCAGTACCCTCATGCTCCTGGTCTTGTTCTGGCAGAGAACACGACTTCTCCATCTCCTGCTTCCGATTGCATTGCCTGTTTGATTTCCCTATGGGCCATCTGGTGATGTCCATGGATGTAATCATCTGTTCAGTTGTCTGGAGCATGTGTTTGTGGTGAGCACGTTGTTGGCTTCACAGAAATCCATGAGCTGATCTCCCGCTTCATTGCTGACCCCTAGTCCAGATTTTCCAATGATGTTTGATTCTGCTTTATTTCCTACTTTTGCTTTTCAGTCACCTGTAACTATCAGCATGACTTGTTTTGGTGTGTGATTAATTTCTTTGTGGATACTTGTGTAAAAGCTTTCAATTTTATTTCTTCAGCCTTTGCAGTTGGAACATAGACTGAATAATGGTTATGTTAATAGGTTTCCCTGGAAGTCTGATTGATATTATTCCATCTGACTTTGCATTGTACCCCTAAATGTCTGTGCTGCATCTTGCTTCAGTATTAAAGCCACTCCATTCCAACAAACTCTATATATTGTGCTATGTTTTTTCCTATACATAAATACTCTTCTGGCTTCTCTTTGGGATATCCAAATTGCCAATAGCATTACTCTTGTGCTTTGGGGGCGTTATTCAGTAAAATGAGGTTACTTGAACACAAGCACAGTGATATTGCAATAGGAGATGTACTGGCCGAGATGGCTGCTAAGTGACTGATGGGTAGTGAATGCAGTGTGTATACACTGGACCAAGGGAGTGTTCACGTCCTGGGCGAGACAGAACAGGACGGCATGAGGTTTCATCACGCTGTTCAGAATGATGTGTAATTTAAAATGTATGAATTGTTTATTTCTGAAATTTTCCATTTAATATTTTTGGACCACAGTTGACCACAGGTATCCAAAACTGCAGAAAGGATAATCGAGGATAAGTGGGGGCTACTGCCGTAAAGTCTCATTTGCAGGAGGGCAGAGCTTCTGTCTAACTTGGCTGTGAACTGGAAGTTCCAATGACCCTTTCCTTGGGTGTGATTAATTTGCTAGAGTAGCTCACAGAACTCAGGGAAGTAATGACTTTCATTTACCAGTTCATTAGAGGCTGTGATAAAGGACAGCGGTGAACAGCCAGATGAAGAGACATGTAGGGAGAAATACCTAGGGGCTGGGAGAGCCCTCAGCACAGGAGCTTCTGGCCCTCTGGAGTTGGGGAGTGTCACCGTCCCTGGGTGTGGATGTGTTCACCCACCTGTAAGTTCCCCTAAACTTGTGCTGTTGGAATTTTAATGGATGCTTCCTCACTAGGCATGATCAATTATCAACTCCATTTCTAGCCCCTCTCCCGACTCCAGAGAAGGCGGGAGCAGAGCTGAAAATCTAAACTTCTAATTGTGAGTTGGTCCTTCTAGAGCCACCTTGGAGCCCACCCAGAGTGGCCGCATTGGAACAAAAAATGCTCCTCATACTCTTATCACCTAGGACATTACAAGGGTTTCGGGGGCTCTGAGCCAGGAACTGGGGACAGAGAGCAGGAGGTTTTTGTTTCTATTATCTCACAGTTATATAGAAAACATCTTATTTAATCCTCACAGTCACTCCATGAAGTGACTTCTACACTGAAAAGAAGCTGAGGCTTAGAGAAGAAATGGAACACAAACTCAGCTAATATTCTATTTGCCACCCTGTATTTACCAGACTTCTTGCTCTTACTTCTAGTCTAGATGGGGTTGTATGACTATTTCTGTCCTATGAGCTATGAGCAGAGGTGACCTGTATGAATCCTGGGATGAAGCATGATTCTCAAGCATCTCCTTTCATGCTGAGATAAAGCCTTGAAGACCCGTCTTGAAATGGCAGCATGTCCGTCAGTCTGGAGCCCTGAATGACTAGGAGGAGCAGAACCACAGCTGGCTGCGATGGATATGTAGTGTGACTAAGCAATAAAATCTTGTTGTTTTAAAGCACTGAGATTTTGAAGTTGTGACATTAAAGACCCTTATCTCCCCCTACGTGGGGAGCCCTGGGGCCCACTACAGCAGTCCCATCCCTGACATAAAGAGAATGTGCAAAGAGAAGGGGAGACCTAGTACTTCTCAACAATCTAATCATGTCTACCAACACAGAGTAAGAATGTTGAATGCCAACTGTTCAGCCAGTTCTGATTGAATTACTAAGTGTATATGATATAGCAGTTTCTGGGAGACCTTAAATATCTAAGTTGAAGATACAAAAAGGATGAAACTGTAATCAACAAAAATACATACAAATGCAGGCGGTAATTATGTGAGTGCATTGTGGAGGCGTTATGAACCAAATTATATTAATTATGATAAATTAATGATATTAATCAGGCAAGATGAGTGTAGACCTTGAACTGTCATGTCAAAGCTGGAGAGGTTTATTGAAGGAGTTTTTCATCTTAGCATTAACACTTTGGGCCAGATCATTCTGTGTTGTGGGGGCTGACCTGTGTGTCATAGGATGTTCAGGATGTCAGTGGCTTTCCTGACCTCCACTTACTACCTGCCAGCAGCATCACCACCAGACTCCAACATGGCAATCAACATTTCCCTAAGTCCCCTGGGGGGCAGAATAACCCCTCAGTTGAGAACCACTGGCTTACTGAATGGATAAATGGATAATCAGTGGTGGATGATCTTCTCTCATACATGTTTCTATTAGGAGCTAGACAAGAACAGCTGGGGGAAATGGCAGTTGCTTATGTGGCAGGGTTAAGGACCACGGGGAATGCTGAGCCCAGGAATAGCAACTCTCCCTGCAAGGTACATTTCCTGGAGACCTCCTTGCTGTGGGTTAAAGCACAGAGGCCTTGCTTTCCTTTTTAATGTCCTGTATCTTTGGGAAGATTACACAGTAGGCTCTAAGGCGTTGATACATCAACAAAGGGAGGATCTGAGAATAAATTGAACTAAGAGGGTGAAAAAAGGAGCAAGACACTTTGCACTAAAGAAGTAGCAGGCCAAGGAGCAGAGCTGGGAGCAGGCAGGGACGGGGGCTCTAGAATGGTGTCTAGTCCAGGAGGAGAGAGGACTTTGAAATGCATAAGGAGAGAATACAAAGCGGAGTCAGATGCAAGGTTGGAGGAGTGAGGATACTGAGCTCTGGGGTGAAGGGACAAAGAAAAGCCCACCCTGGCATGCACCTAATGACCTGTCTGGTTGTGGCCTGCTTCTGTGATCTCATTTCACTGCACTCCCTCCCATACTTGGGGCTCAGCCATTGCGGCCTTCTTCCAGCTTTTGAAATGTTTTGTGTTTGTTCCCTGTGTGTTTACATGCTGATCTACCTGCCTGAACACCCCTCCCTGCAATTCTTATCTAACCCCTCTTCCTGACTCATGCTGTTACTCATGCTTCACAATTCACTCAATTTGTTACTTCTTCTGAGATGGTCCTTAGCCTCCTATTCTTTGTAACATATTTTTAGTTTATAATATGATTTGTGGGATGATTACTTTGTTATTATCTGTCTCCAAAACTTAAAGCCTTAATGATATCAGAAAGTATGTCAATTTTGCTTATCATGGTCAGGCCTGGGATACAGTATATGCTCAATAAGTAATTTTTGAATGACTTCACGAAGGTCAGGTTTTCCTACTTGATAATCATGCCTGGTTGGATAGGGGCAGGTAACACTAAAGGTTCCACGTGGGCAGGTGGCCGTCCCTTTCTCAACTTCACGTGACCCAGACCATGAACGTTAGCTCCAAATCCAGTTCCTTCTAGATATGTCCTTGTTATGGGATTGGCAAATATTAGAAAAGAAGTGCAAGGAGAAACTTCTGTGAGTTATTTTGTCATTGAGTCAGACTTCATGAGAATCAAGGTTGAGACATAATCAACAAAATCTGTTTTTTAACATGCTGACTCTATGCCCAGCATTGTGCTAGGAACTGATGTTACCGTGTTTAACTAGACTGAAATGAAGTTTACAGACTAGATTTCTAAAATCATGTATCTATTCTAACAAGGAGAATATTCAGAAATAAAATAATCAAGGCAAACTCTGATTCAATGACAGTTTAAACAAAAGTACTAAACTCAACAATAAAAACTCATCAAAAGAAAAGAAAGTTTTGTCTGAATACAGGCAGGAGAAGAGAGTCTTAAAACATTTTCATTATTTTATTTATTCACGAATGAAGGTTATTTTTCCTGACAGGAATTAACAATGAAAAAATGTCCTTCTTTAAACAGTTTTTGCTCCTGTGTATACGTGTGTACACGGTATATAGGGAATGAGATGGATTTTGTTCTTCCGTATCTGTGTCTGATGTGAGCATATTTTTGTAAACCCAAAAATGTATATGAAGTCTGGTGATGGACCAGAATATTTGAAGTGGAACAGTCTTGGAAACTCAAGGTCATAGAGCAGTCATGTTTATTTCTGAGCCCTTCTGGTTGTTCTGTGACTTCCTATTCTCTCATGTCTGTTCTCCCATTAGATATGCACATATGTAAAACATGGTTCCAGTGCCCGCTCTGGATGGTCTTACTCTGGATGGTCTCATAGCAATCCTCTCACCCTACCTCCTTCTCATCTCCCTCCCTATCCAGATGGCATGCTGGGGACTAGGACATTGAAGATCAGCCATAAGGCATGCCTTATGTGGTAGTCCAGGTTCAGCCAAAAGCAGATGTCAAGGCAGGATTTTATTAAGAAAAATGCCTGGGAAAATGTCAGAGGAAATGGGAGGAAGCTGAGAGAGTATGAGAGAGCCTGCAGATCAGAATGCAAGTCTGACTTTGAGGGAAGGATAGAGGAAAGAACGGTTGAATAAAAGCACCCAAGACTGCTGAGCAGGCTAAGGAAATTTCTAAGGAAAGTTTGGCAAGGCTCTGGGGAAGTCCTTGAGCCAAAGTCACCATCAAGTGAGTTCCACATCCATGTGGGACTGCCTTTTCTGTGCTTAGCGATGGCCTGGGAGCAGCTTGTGGGAAGAGTGGCCTTGGAGCCAGGGCAGTGATGGATCTCTGTGGGTGGCAGAGCCAGCAGCAGCTGGAGGCTCTTGGTCAGTTACATGCCCTGCAGTTGGAAGATCGTGAGACCCATTCTCGTGGCTGCCACAGCTTGTGATTTATTCAGAAGTTGGTTTGGAAAACATGCTTCCTCTATGCAACAGATGGGAATGTTTTCAAGATTCTGAGAAAACATTTGGTAGGACAGATCCCTATCTCAAATCACTATAATTTTTTTTCCAGAATACTGGCTGTCTTCTATGCAGATGAAGTCATAGAAGGAATGATATTTGAGGAACAGGGTGAATTTAGTTCTTCTGTATCTGATGTTAGCAATTTTATAAACCCCAAAATAGACATGAGGTCTGGTGATGGACCTGCGTCTTTGACTAGGAACGATACTAGAAAATCAAGGCCACAGTGTAGTTATGTTTTTCTCTTAGCCCTTCCTGATTTTTCTCTTGCTTTGTCCTCTGTCATGCCTGCAACCTGTTTTCTCAGTAGACTGAAAAAACCTTTGGACCTAGTTGACTCTTTCATTCTTCATTCCACCCTCTTTCTAGTACCATATGTTAGAAAGCTATAAAAGCTGCGTGTCCCAGACTCAAAGATGCACATTTTGTTCTTCCAATTAGGTGTACTCGGGCTGAGATTTGGAAGAAAGGAGGAAGGTACCGTTTTACTACAGCTGTTGTTTCTGGCAAGCTGAGTTCATCACATGTAAGATTTGGAAGAGCTGGGGTGATTGGATCAGGCTTCCTGTCTAGTCACCGATTTGTGGGTAGGAAGGGGAGTGGTGGCCATAGCCAAAGCAGCAGACTCCTGATCTGTGGCTTGTCATGGTGGAGTAGCCTTGAAATCAATATTTGAGTGGCAGCTCTCTGACTGATGTTTCTTCAGTCTGGCCAATGTCTTTTTAAGCCCCCAATAGCCAATATTAAGCTCTCTGCTGGAATTACCTAGGGTAGTTTCTGTTTTCTGCACAGAATTCTGATTGTATAGTAACTAAACCCTCCCCCAAAGGAAGACCGTTTTTTATTAACTCATTTGTGTGTTGGTTTGTTCAGTCAATAAACATTCATATATTCAGTTATTGAGTTGGCCTGGTGCCTAGCACTGTGCAAGGCACTGAGGATTCTCTTGTGAACCAGACACAGGTTCTGCCCTTAAAGAACATAGAGTCAAAAGCCAGGTTTTGCAGTGGGGCTGGGAGGCAGTATAGAGAATTATTAATGATGAAAATGTCCAGGGTAGAATGCCTGATATGGGAAAAAGAAGGGAGACTAACACTTATAAGTCACCCATTATGTGTCAGATATTATGATGGGATTTTATATACTTTATTATATTTAATCCTTACAACAATCCAGTGAAGCATGTTATTACTCTCATTTTGCAGATGTGCAAACTAAACTTTTTGTCTTGTCCAAAGATCTGATTCAGGGTCTGCCTGACCCCAAAGTCCATGCTCTTGGAAAGCCAACATTAATAGCTTTGGGCAACTGCCAAGTCCCCGGAAGAACTGCGCGGAGGACAAGGTCTTGCGCTTCCTCGTGTTCTCAGTGTCTCTGCAGCCCAGCCTTCGTTAGTCCATTCCACTCTCCCTTTTCATTTTGATTCCCATTATTTTCCCTTTCCTTTAGGTTTCCTTTGCCTGCCCAACAAATGCCTTTCCTCTAATGTTCATTTTGCTTTTGATTTCCTTCCACCGCTTTTCTCTTTCCCTCACTCTGGGCCTCTTGCCTTTCTGTCTCCCCACCTCTTTCTCTCTTTCGACTTCTTGAATCATAACTTCTCTGTCTCATTTCTCTTTCTGGGCTCCCTCAGGCTCTCTGTGTCATTCATTCTCTGTCTGTTACATCCCCCAAAGAGAGTCCCTAGTTTATAGCAGTTGGGCCTCAGTATTCCTGGATCCATGCTCAGGTTGAGGGAACGCTGATTTTACCTTCCCTGTTGGTCCTCCCTTCTGATGGAATCGTTAAGGAATTCTTACTTACCTCAAAATTAGTGGCAATGCTCCTTTGTCAGTATGCAAGAGTTTGACTTCCCATCTTTGTCATCGTCAAGTTCTGTTTTTGCCACAGGTTGCTCACGCTCTCACAAAATTCAGCTTGGTGAAGCCACTCTTTATTCTTTCTCTGCCTGACTCTGTAGGGACATAAGGGCTTAGCAAATGTGCCAGTGGCATTAGAATTACATGGAACATGGGAATGCCTAACAGATTTTTAAAAGAATTGTTATTAAACACTAATTTAAAAGAATATATGCACCCCTATGCTCACTGCAGCATTGTTCACAATAGCCAAGGTTTGGAAGCAGCCCAAGTGTCCATCAGTAGATGAGTGGATAAGAAGCCGTGATACATTTTCATACAGAATACTACTTATCTGTGAAAAGGAAGGAGATCTTACTCTTTGCAACAGCATGGATGGACCTAGAGAGTGTTATGCTAAGTGAAATCAGCCAGTCAGAAAGAAAAGTACCATGTGATTTCACTCATATGTGGACTCTAATAAACAAAATAAATGAATAACAAAAAATATAAACACACTGACAGCTGTCAGAGAGGAGGGAGTTTGGGGGGCTGGGTGGAAAAAGGTGAAGGGATTAGGCAAAACACACACACACACACACAAACTCATAGATACAGACAGCGGTAGGGCGATTACCGGAAATGGTAGGGGAGATAGAAGAGGGAATGGGGGATAAATGGTGGTGGAAGAAGGTTTGACTTGGGGTAGTGAACACACAATACAATATATAGATGATGTACAATAGAACTGAACACCTGAAACTGATATAAATTTATTTAAAATGTCACCCCAAAAAATTCAACAAAAAAATGATTGACCTGGGTACAAATTGAATGGGGAATAAAGGATTCTAAGTGGATCTTGCTCCCAATTAATCCTCTCTGGTGCTATGATCACAAAGTAATTGCAGGTCTCTTCGCTGGAACATTGTTTCTCTGCTGACGGGCAACGGGCCACTGGGCGCCTTCGGGGAGGAACAGTGGTGGTTGCCAGGGCAGAAGGATTGTGTTTAAAAAGATCATCCTTAGAAAAAGGAAGAAATCCCATCACACTCGATTTGTTAAGGCCATTTTAGCTTTTGGAAAGACCTACCTTTTCTTTTGAACTAAAAGGGAAGAACCAGTGAAATTTTACTCTTTATCAATTTTACTCTTTATTTTCATTTTCCTTGATTGTCAGACTTTATCCTACTAGTCTGTCTCCCAAGACTAGCAGAACAATCACCTTCCAAATTTCCAACTCTCCTTCCTGAACTTTCAGCAGTAAAGATGCTGATTACTGTTTTATATTTTGTGGTAAGCACCCTAACCTTTTCAAAGAATGCAATAATCACAAATTAATTATATCACTCAAGATCTCATTTCTTCTCCATTTAATAAAAACTTAATGGGTGGAGTTAGGTTATGTTTTTTCTAAATAAATTACCTTTTCTTGGGCAAGAGGGGCCCTTTCCCATCCCCATGTGGAATGGTTGCTGAAAAATTAATGGGATCCAAGACTGAATTAGTGAGCAAGTTATCTGGTTCAAAGTCCCATTGTACTTTGTGATGGTGACTTGGAGTTCAGGCTTGGGAGCCACACTGTTTGAAAATTACCTATAAACTGGAATTAATCGAGGAGGACAATTGGGGTGGTAAGGTGGCTGCAACCTATGAGGTCTGTCTAGAAGGTACCCAGACATGTAATGTGAAAAATAGGGACATTTATTGAAGAAGATACAAGATACAAGATACACTGTACATAGGACAATGACACCTCAGTCCCCTTCATAGTAGTCCCCTTGGGACTTCACACAGTTCTCCTAGTCGCCATCAGCTGCCCCTTCTTATTTTCCTGAATCTTATCGACAGTCTGGAATCTCTTCCCTTTCGAAGGTGATTTTACTTTTGGGAAAAGTCAGAGGTTACAGAGCACCAAATATGGGCTGTAGAGGGGCTGAGTTACCTGGATGATTTGATGTTTTTCAAAAAAACTCTGCACAAGACACGATGCATAAGTGGGCGTATTGTGGTGATGAAGCTGCCAATCACCTGTTACCCACAGCTGCGGTCTTCTGAATCATCTGAATAGTTTTTGTGGAGGAATGTTCAAGCTTAATGCAAAATTTGATGCAGATTTGTTGCTGTACTTTCTCAGTCATTTTGAATGTGACAGCCACACAGTGCACCTGCTCACTCAACAGTGTCTACCACCCCCAGTGACAGAACAGTGAAGTCGTCATTGTTCATGCATGCACACGCCAGTCCACTCTCCTTGCCCTCCAGGTTATAGCGATGTTGTGTAAACCATTCTCATTATATTAACAATGGCTGGACTTTCCCCAGGCAGACCGTACATTATGTAAGGACTCATGAAGTAACAGGTTAGAAAAGAGAAGTGTCTGGAGTGGGAAATGGGGGAGGCCAATAAAAGATAGTATTCATAGCAGTGTGGAATTCTTTTAATTTAGAACATAGGACATTAGATGTGACAGTAATTAGAAGACTCTTTTACTTTATTTAGTACTTAGGCTTAGTGCTTTATACACTTTTTGGTTTACTTTAATCATTAGGACAACTCCAGAGGTAGGCATAATTATCTCTATTTAACAGGTGAGAAAACTGAGGCTCAGAGACGTTAGGAATCTAGCCAGGGCTAGGCAGTGAATACAGGCCAGAGCAGAATTCAAACTTAGATGTCTCTGCCTCTAAAGGCAATACCCTAAACACAGCACACATATGTCTCAAAAAGGAGAAATGGTGAGCAAACAACTGCTGGGTTGGGCAGAAAAACAAACATCCTTTGTTTTTTGCATGGCTGTGTCTTTATACCTTCCCATTTGACACGGTGAGAGACTGCATTACCTCTTATTTCTATGCATTAGCAAGGTGAATGCATCCCACTCGTCTCAATTTACAGAGCAAATGCCGTGGCGTGGGTTCAATGGAAATTTTCTCCCTTGTGTTCCGATCTATTGCT
Source organism: Micronycteris hirsuta (assembly GCA_004026765.1). Taxonomy (NCBI): domain Eukaryota; kingdom Metazoa; phylum Chordata; class Mammalia; order Chiroptera; family Phyllostomidae; genus Micronycteris; species Micronycteris hirsuta. The sequence continues at coordinate 11,529 of PVJI01008570.1, forward strand.
GATGTGACAAGGACAGAATTGTCGGAGCAGCTCCTAATTAAATAGTTCAGAGCTTCATTAGGAAGATGTGGCTGGATGCAGGACTCACCAGGCAAGTGTTGACATCACTGTTGACACTAATTGGTCCCTTGGCTGGCAGCCTCGGCACAACAGAGGGACTGGATGCTGAGGGAAGAGCAGGGCCACGAGACTTGCTGAAACTACTTAGGAGGCAGGCTCAGAGACCACCACTTATGGGTCAGAAACACGATTCCCATAGGTACTAGGATTGAGCTGGTCACTTTGGCTTCTCTCCTTCAAAGTCAGGGGCTTTCTAGACCCAGGGTCCTTCTATTGTGGTTGATACTCCGAGGCTGAGGAAACGTAATATAGTGCAAAGTTTCAGGTGTCTGTTATAGAAGCAGGATGAACCTATTCACTTAATCTTCCTCCTTTTGACATGTGGAAAGTATCCAGGAAACCAGGCCATGAGACTCTCTGTAGGAAAGGAAATAAAAATGAATTGTTGCCCTTGTACCTCATTAACCAGAGCAGGTAGGAAGACACGAGTACCCACATGTTCAGTCCCAGCTTCCGTGGCAGAAGTTCTGTGTTGGATTCTCACTGCACTGCAGGGTCTTCCTGACTCAGGGACTCAGGGACTCGGGGACTCAGGGACTCAGTGATTCAGGGACGCAGGGACTCAGGGGTTGACACTTTATTTCATGCCCAGGACCATGCTGGTCACCCTGAAACTAGAAAATTCTAACATAAATTGCAGATCCTTAAAATTGATTCAGAAATCTGTTAAATATCAAGATTCTGGGTGTATCACTGATTGGTCTTTATACTTTGCTCCCTGTGATTCTGCATGGAAAAAACAATATTTTGATTTTATAAGGAGCAGTTATTATTTTCTCAATTTTATAGGCGATGAAGCTTAGCAAACAGAAGGACTTAGGCAACGCCTTACATTTGGTAAGAGGCACAGCGATGATATGCGTCTATTCTTTTGGCCCTAAATACGGTATTTTCTGCTGTATGACTTCCTTTACAACATCTTCTTCTCCTTCCCCCTTGTTCTCCCGTAGACGTCACCACGGTGGACAGTATATACTTTCAGCATTTCCTTGGTACCAAATAATGTTGCTCAAGTTTTCTCATTGTGCTTTATATATCTGCCATCAACACACATGCCCTATAAAATTATAAGTGATTAAAATGATTGGACAGTGGTTGAACTTACCCCCAGACATCACACCATCTGACTTCTTGCAGAGAGAAGTCAAGAAGCTTGCGTTTGTCCTACCTTCCCCACGACGCTGAGTGAATGACGGAAGGCACTGTGGCTGCCATTTTGAACATCAACCTGCAAAGGATCTGGAATGGGTTCGACTTTAGGGTTGAGGTGGGTCCTAAGAAATGGGGGTGCATCCTGAGCATATGTAGGATTATAGAAGTACTGGGACAGTTCAGAAGGAAAAGGATTCACTCAATGAACTCACTGACATTTTAATAACTTGTCAGCCAGGCACCAGGAGCCTCTGAACTATAGACTTCTCCTCATTGTATTCTCAAGGAACACCATCTTTGAGTCTAAGGCTAAAGTAACTGTAGATTCTCTAAAGGGGATGTTTGTTCTTCCGATTTGGGGTGAAGGGCAGCAACTTTGACCTCCAGGAGTCGCATCTTGGGTCGGCAAGGATATCTTTCCCCGGCCTCCCTGGGACCCACTGTCCAGCACGGCGGGCTGCAGAAATTGCTCTGAGCTTCTGCCTTCAGTGCAGATGCCGATGGGCTGTCATAAACGAGACTGTAGATCAGGAAAAGAAAATACTTTCTGTTTTAAACAGAAAGATAACGTGCTTTTTTATTTGAATAGCAATTGATCTTGAGATTTCTTTTTAGCCTCAAACAAAGGTTCTTTTTTAAAAGTTCTTTTTATTTATTCATCTAAGATATTTATATATTTCTATTGTTTCATAATAATAACAAAAATTCATAAAGTCCTTTGTGTCAGGACTCTTAAGTATCTTACAAGCCCTGTATTATACAAGCCCTATATTCTCTCAAAAATTCTATGAAGAAGGTATTGTTACCAACCTCATTAATAAATTAGGAAAGAGAATCTTAGGAGGCTAAGGAAGATTAAGGACAAAGAGCTAAAAAATGTTATGGGGAATATTAAAAGAGACAATTCTTGCCTCGGAAGTCTAGAATATTATTATTATTATTATTATTTTTAAAGATTTTATTTATTTATTTTCAGAGAGAGGGGAAGGGAGGGAGAAAGAGAGGGAGAGAAACATCAATGTATGGTTGCTTCTCACATGGCCCTCACTGGGGACCTGGCCCGCAACCCAGGCATGTGCCCCGACTGGGAATCGAACCGGGACCCTCTGGTTCCCAGCCCGCGCTCAATCCACTGAGCTACACCAGCCAGGCCTCGGAAGTCTAGAATATTATAATGAATGATAAGGAACCACAGAGCTAGCTTCCATACAACCATCTCATTTTATAGAAACGCCCTGAGAGGTTTAATCACTGGCCGAGGCGGGGGCTGGACAGAACCAACTCCAAGCTCATCCTGGTGAGCTTTCCACCCCAGGCTGCCTTCCTCTCAGAGTTGAGAATATTGTAGCCATATTCTACACCTCTAACCTCCTCGCCTCTAACACCCAACATGGTAACAGTGGAAGTGGGAACTGCTTAACATCAAAATGAGGGGTGCAGATGAAAAGTTCCATCGGTGTGAAGAGAGGGAGATCTCTGGGGGGTGCTGATATTCCAGGAAGACTTGGTAGAGAAGGGGGCCCTTGAGCTCACAGGTAGAAGATCTGAATATTCAGGGAGAGAAGAGAACAGGTATTCTGAGGACTGTCTGAAAAAGAAAAAGCTTTGAGTTTAGGCCAGGGATAAAGAGGAGGTCTTCCTGATTGGCAGGGGAGTCCTATAAGGGCATAATGGGAGACAGAGCTGGCAGGTTATTCTGAGCTTTGTAGGCCAGCATGGTACCAGGGTCAGGATGAAGGCAGAGAGAGCAGATTCTGAAAATAACCTAGACATAAAATGATGAGGTGTTTGGCCAAAGCAGTGGCCATGGGAGGATGGAGAGAGGACCTTTTCATGTGGTGACGAGGCGTTTCAGGTTGAAATACACGTTTGAGGAAATAGGCAGATGCTGAGGGGAGTAGTGTGAGGTGGGAATGAGGAGCTGCCCTCGGGAAGCAGAGAGGATGCAGTTCAGCTGTGGGGTCAGAGCCATGTGCAAGGCCACAGGCCTGACTGCGGTTGATTTGCACTCTATTGATTTTCCTGAGCAGACCATTTTCACGTCATTGATTTTCTCGGCTTATTGACCTGTGTTTTGCAGTTGCTTAGAGGTCACTTTGTTCCCTTTTGATTCATTTTTGGCCTCTTGCTACTTCCTCTTGTTAGTGTATGCTCTAATCACGACTGCCAGCTATGAGCCAAGTATGACATTTCTACCGCTGGTAGTTTTATTGTTTGGAGAGAGGTGGAGGGTACAATCAAGAAGTTGAACTTTGAGTAGAGTTTGGACTTAGACCAGCCATCCTGGGGAAGGTGGATAGCATGGAGAGACTATGGATAGCATGGAGAGACTGGGATCACAGGAAGGCGACACCGTCCACATGTGTGAAATCCTTGGCGGGCCATTAGGGGGCAGGGGGGGCAGTGAGGAGAGTTGCCCACTCACACTGCTTCCTCCCTCCCACAATTACAGCCGAGCCACGTTTGTTGAAAACAGCTGTGAAGTGGACCCGGACAAAGTTGCTTCGTTATCCTGGGCTCAGTTTTGTCCTCTGTAAAGTGAAAAGTTGGTATTGATGCGTGATTCCCATATGTGGCTCCTCCTGCTTGTTGAGGTGCGGTTCTCCTTGCCCTCCTCATTCAGATTCACTGGTTCTAGGGTGGAGCCCAGGAGTCTGTATGTTTGACACTCCAGGTGATTCTAACAAACTGGTCTGAGGCCTGCTGTTTGCAGATCTCTGGTCTGTGTGCCTCCAGGACCCTTCTAGTTTTATTCATTTGTCTTTTCCCCTTGGGTTCAAGAGGTCTTTAGGATGCAATGTCTCCCCTTTCAGGGAGAACCTCCTAATCGCTCACTTTTCCCATGAAAAGCACTTTTCCCTTATGTAAAACCTGCTTTTATCCATTAATAGAAATCAAATGTACTACGTCATGCATCCCAGTACTATATATGTTTTAAGTCATATTTCTGTTGAGGAACGACAGTGTTTCCAGTTAAAGAATTCCAAGTGCTAACACTCAGGCAGAGAAAGCAACCCCGGGGGTTCGGGTGGGGCAGGCGCTTCCTGTGAGGGAGTCTGTGTGAGCGCGGCCTTGGCTCCATTTCATTCTCCCTGACCTTGCCAAAGAGGAGACAGGAAACCATGGAAGATTTAATTTCTTCCTACCTATAGATTTTATGTCTCTTGACAGGTTCCACATTTAAATAAATGGTCTCTAAACAACACGCGTATTTTGGCCTTATGGAGGACTCCCCCAGAGAATTTCTTCCGTAGGAATGATAATAATGGATGATAACGGTGGGACTGTTGAGCAGTCCCACCCCGCGCTAAGGACTTTCGTACATCATCTTCATTTAATCCTCACGGAGCTGTCTAAGATGGGTACAGTTTTTATCTCCACTGAATGGATGAGCAAATGAAGTTTAGAGCTTTTAAGTAATATATCCATAACCACATAGCTGGTGAACCGAGGAACAAGAATTGGGCCTATCTTCCTAGGTCTTGGAGGCTCGGGGGCTGAGTCGGCACACAGTACTGCTTGCACTGTGAGATCCGATAGAGTGAAGGCAGGAACGAGGGCCTGCGGGAGCGGCAGGAGGCCCTGGATTCCCAGACATTGGTCCATATGCCACAGCCTTTCTCTGTGTGCACATCTCAAGTCAAAGCAAAGCCCAGGTATTTCCTGATGGGTGGGAAAGACTGTGACAACCCAGATTGTTCTTTTTGCTGTGTGTGTTAACTTCGGAATGGAGTATAAAGCTGTCACTCGTCTTAATCAGCACGGGCAGCACGTGCTTTGAATCCAAAAGCCCACTGAGCTTCCAAACCTGGCGTTCTGAGATTTCTAATTAAACTTTGTCCGGGATCCTTCCATTACAGTGTTTAGTTTAATTCTGTTTGCTTAGGGAACATGCTTTGTATGATTTCCATCCCTTTAAATGTGTTAAGTTTAGTTTACTGGTCCAGAACATGGCCTGTCTAGTGAATAGCCTATTTTCGTTTTGAAAAAAAAGTTTACTACTTTTGTTCAGTGAAGTATCCTATCAATTAGTTTTGGTTGATAGTGCTGTTTCTTACTGATTTTCTCTCTTTTTATTCTATTAATTACTGATAGAGGAATGTTGAAGCATCCAAGTATAATTATAGATTTGTCCATTTTTCCTTTAGTTTGACTATTTTTTGCTTATAATTGGACTTGCTTTCTAAAAATATAATTAGATAATCTCTGCATTTTAATTGGTGAGTTTAGACCATTTATAATGAGTGTTGCTATTGATATAGTTGCTTTAAAATCTACCATCTAGATGGTTGTTTTCTATTTTTTCCATTTGTTTTAAAAGTTTTTCCTATTTTTTTACCTTGTTAGATTAATCAAAAAATATATGATTCCATTTTATCAACACCATTGGCTTATTATTTATACCTTTCCTTTTAAATTTTTTTGTGATTGCCAATAGGTTTGCAATGTACAAGTTGTAGTTAATCAGAGCACATTTTCAAATACTATTATACATCCCTGGGTGTGACATCAGGACCCTACAAGGGTCTAGTCTCAATTCTTCCCTTTCATCCTTTGTACTATTGTTACATTTTTATTTACGTATGATATAAATATAATACATTGCTACTATTTTTACTTTAAACAACTGCTATTTTTAGAGTCATTAAAATAAGAAAAAATTGTTTTTACCTTTATTTATTCCATTTTAATGTTTGTCATTTCTTCCTGTGGATCTAGGTAAGTTTCTCTCTGGCAAAGTATTGCTTTTGCTTGAGAATTTCCCTTTAATATTTATTATACTGAAAGTCTGCTGGCAATGCATTCTTTGGGTTTTTGTTTGTTTGAGAACATGTGTCTACTTCATTTTTGAAAGGTATTTTTCCTGCTTATCGAATTCTGGTTAACAGTTTTTCTTTTTAGCACTTTAAATATGTCACTCCTTTGTCTTCAGGCTTGCTTGGCTCCTGACAAGAAGGCCCTGTAATTCTTATCTTTGTTCCTTTGTATGTAATGTATCTTTCTTCCCCTGGCTGTCTTAAAGATTTTAAGAGTTATGTCGTGTTTTCAGCATTTTTAATAATATGCCTAGTTTTAGGGAGAATTTGTACCTTGATAATATTGTTTTCTTCTCTTTTTTTCATATGCCTTGTCATTTTTTTAAAAGCTGGACATTTTATTGCTTCTCGGCCCTTTGGCTAAGATCAAGTGTAGTATCTGTTCTTATCAGTTTAAAAACCTGGACATTTTGTATAGCGTAGTGGAGACCGTAAATATTTTTTGTGCCGTGGTTAGCCTCAGTGCATTGCAGGCTTAAAATTTCTCTGGCTTTGCCTTCTGTTTAGGGTGTGGGGCTGTTTTGTCAGGTTTTTCTTAATGTCTTCTCCATTCTCAGGCTTCAGGAGTCTCCTTGACTTGTGCCTCCACGAGAGTCTCTCTCCACACTCTCCTAAGTGAGCAATGTTCGATTGTTATTGGTTACTCACTGCTTGTTAGCCTGGCCCTGGGAAGTGGGGGGCAGTGGAGAGGTGTTCTCTGTCACCCTAAATATTTAGACATTATCAGACAGGTGCTCTGCCCCTGCCACCTCCCACAGGAGCAGAGGGTTCTTGTCTGTATTCTTTTCTCGGCTGCCACAGGTTTTCTCCGTTGCCCTAAGGTGACAGTCCGTGCTGTTCCTCCATTGTAAAGCTTTTGTTCAGTTGGGGAGATGGAGCAGGAGTTTCTGGATTAGGTTTCTTGTGTTTCCTGCAGCAGATGCTGTTTTCTTCCTCCAGTACTGTCTTGTGAGGGATGGTTTCTCAGGACTCTTGCCAGAATTTTTTGAGTGCCCAGTTAGGTCGATAAAGAAGAGAATGCAAGTGGGTGTGGATTCCTTGTATACTCACTGGCCTCCAGGGTTCTAAACACTCTCACTAGCTCATACTTGGCCTTTACCAACTTGTTAACAATGTTAGCTGAATTCTTCAATGTCCAACAGTATCTGTCCTAGGTAAGCAAGAGCTTGTGACTTCTCATCTCTCCTCACAAGCACCCGTCTTTCCTTAGGTTTTGGGTTGTCTGGTTGTCCTGTTACTTCAACTCTCTGATGGTTTCAGTAAAGTTTGGGATGTGCTGTTTGGCCATTTAAGATATTTAACTGTAGAGTGATGTTCTTTCCAGATTTCTCTATCTCAGGTGGAAACTGGGTGTCTCGCCATGTGCTTATAAGCCTCCCTGCTCTTGCACTTGTTTGCTGTGCCTGCAGTTCCCTCCCCTTCCCTCCGCCTGGCCTCCCCTGACTCGTCTCAGTGACCTCCTGTTCTCATCTTCTCGGAAGACAGGGGAGACTTACACAGCGACTGAACCATTAAATTCCTTTCATAGACAGAAATCAGGATTTATTATCAGAAGATCTAGAACTTGGGTCTCACTTTTCTTGTTGGCAAATCCTTGGTCATAGGTGAGACTTGGTTTCCTTATTTCTAAAGTAGGAATGCCAATTTCTGCTCCACTTCGTTTGCCAGGTAAAGCAATGTGTAGCAGTCTCTGACACACTTTTAAAGTGCAGTTCCAGCCCATCAACCCAGAGACAGGCCCGTCCCGAGGACCTCACTCTTCCCAACAACTTAAGAAGCCAGCAGCCCAGGGGGCGCTGACTTGGTCTTGGGTCAGAGTGGAACCACGTGGGGACAAACCCTGCCCTCAGCCAGCAGCCAGGAAGTAGAAAAGGTTAAAGCAAAAGGCTTGCCTGGTTCTAGAAACCTCACATTTTCTTTTTTATTTACGAAGTTTGTTGCCAAATACGAAAGAAAATAAATTGATTTCCATCTTTGCTGATGTGTTAAAATTGCTGCAACACCTCATATTACCAAACGAATTTTACTGTATAAATTGGAACATAATTGGTACTTCAGGCAGGTCACAAATCTACTTTGGCAGGAGCGTATCACTCACAGTACACCGATTACAAAAATTAGGTAATTCAAGACAAATACTACATTCTCTGATTCCTGGCACAAATCCCTCCAAACCCTCCACGCGTTACTGACACTGAGCTAAAGGATAGCTATCCATCAGGTCAGTTTATTCTCTGCAGACTTGATTTAGATGGTACTTACGCTTGTGCATCCACCAAGAAGAGATAGATCTCATTTGTTAAATCTGCCAGGCAGGGACGTAAATAATGGGATTTAGTAATATTGCACTAATCTGTTGCTTTTATTTACTACTCCCTGTCTTACTGGTGTAAATCTTCTCATGGAGAACACCTCCTAATTCATTCAGTTAGACTCCTCTTGAAGAGCAGGGTGGCTCGTTGTAAGGTACATCCTCATGAGAACTAGCATTTTTGGGTGCTTCTGTGCCGTGGACAATGTTGGTGTTCCACCCACAACACCCTGAATAGCTCTGTAATGATTGTGAGTGTGTGGGTGTTGGAGAGAGGTAAGTGCAACATAAAGGGCTTTGGTGTTTTTTCACTTCCAAGAGCCAGCATCTGCAGCTTACCCTCTTCTCTCCGTCTGGGCCCCGGACTGCCTCTCAGGCTCCTTCCCTCACTACTAGGGCCTGCTAGGCCACGAGGAGTGCCTTGGCATTTACATTCCCTAGGAGCACCCCTTATCCAATGACTGATGTATTCAGGGGCATGAAAGCCTAGTTCCCTTGATGCAGGGTGATTTATACTCCAGAGTTCTCCTACAGGATCAGATGGAAGCCACTCTCTACAAACTTGGCCCCAGTTGCACTGTGCTCGGCTTCTTCCCTTTCCATGCCTGTGTTCCCCACACCCTTAGTCCTGGAGCACCTCCTGAGTAAATAATGTGTACGTGAGCCCTCATCTCAGGATCCGCTTCTGGGGGATTGGGTCAAAGACACTCAAGTACTAGATATAGGGTAGGCACTTCAAGTTCACCATCTCTTTTAAATTCTCATGATAAACCCTATGGTTAAGTATTATTATTACCCCCATTTTATATATGAGGATATGAAACTCAAGGAGGCTTAAGGGACTTGGCCACCAGTGTTCCAGTTAGTGCTGCATTAGAAAAAACACCCCCAAACTTAGGGGCTTAATACAATCATTTATTTTGCACATGAACCTGCAATTTGGGTAAGACCTGGAACCAGCTTGTTCAGCTGTATGCAGAGCCAGCTGGGGCAGCTCCACTGGGTCTGGGTCATTCTTTTCCAGCAGGGCTGACTCCCACAGCCGGCAAGGATGCTAAATGGTGGCTTCTCTCTACAATGTGACCTCTCTGTGGGATGGCTTGGACTTCCCCACAGCATGGTGGCTGGGCTCTAAGATCAAGCAACTTAAGAGACAGAAAGTGGAAGATGCCAGCCTCTAAAGCCAAGGTGTGGAAACTGGCACAGCCTCATTTCTACTGTATTGTATAGATCAAGCAGTCACAGAATCCAAAATATGTATATATGCATATGCAAATATATGCCTATATCATCATCTATATATAATATCTATAGCTAGCTATATATCTCTACTTGTTGATGGGAAGTTTGGGACCTTATTTTTAAACTGCCATACTAGTAAGTTAGTGTGAGGTTAAGACAGGATTAAAATCCAGGCCTGAATAAATCTACAGTCTATCCTTTTGCTTCTCAATGTCCTTAGGGTTCCTCATTGTTTTCTTCTTATTGGCTGAGCTCTTCTTTGGGGTGATGCTCTGCCTTTCATAGATCACATATCTTGAAGACGTCATCTGGCACCCTTTCGAACGGATGATCTGTGCTGACACATGAGATCTAATAAGCTGTGCCTCATCTGTGGCTAAAAAGAACATAAATATGTTTCAAATTGAAAATTGTAACCCAATGTGGAATGTAAAAAACATTTAATAGTAAAGATTTGCCTTGTTAATTTGTTTTGAGTAATCAATACATGGAGATGGATTAATTGTAGTTGGTAGCAGAAAGGGATGTGTTAATAGAACATATTTGCTTCCTCAGGACAGACAAAGAAAGCGTGGGGCTGGCTTATATCAGGGATCAATAAACGATAAGTACATACATAGAAAAAGAAATGGGAGGTCTTGGACGAATCAAGGGCAGACAGCTGGATGCTGGCAGTCATTTGTAGAGAGAGGGAAAATGGGATTTTTGAGCAGTGTTATACTTGGAGTCGATATTGGGGCCCAGTCCCTGAGTCTGGGGTGCCAGGCAGGTGTTGGTTATAAGATCAATGACAAGCAGGTAAAATTAGGACACATAGTCAGAAAGGGAATAGAGATTGCGTTGGTTCGATACTGGGCCGTTGAGCATTGGCCTTTTTAAGGCTTCTTGAATTCGCCAAGTCCAGGAACAGCACTGGTGTCGGAGCCTACGGCCTGGCTGAACCTGCAGATGAGAGCTCGCAAGGGGCAGCTGGCAGGAGAGAGGTGGCAAAGGGCCTGTGGAGGCCGTTACCCGGGGCTGTCTAGGGAGAGCAGTTCCGACTGACACCCCGAGACTGATACAGACTTTGGGCTTCAGACTCAAAACAGACCTTGTTTTTTAAAAACAGCTCTATGACTTTTGCTGTGTGACCTTAAGCAAGTTTTTCTATTAAACTTCTCACCCATAGTTTAGCAATCAGTAAAATGAGCACAATAATAGCTATTTTACAATGTGGTTGAAAATATTACCAAAAATGCATATAAACTTCTTGATATGTTGTGAGAAATTTATATATCCCCCCAAACTGGAGTTTATTTATGAAAAATTGTGTATTTATTCCTATATGTTAAACTTCAGTCACCTTCAAAGTGCTTTCCATTTGATGCAATATACCTATCAAGATGTTTTTTTCACTGCTCAAAACAGTTTTTGAACTTGTCAATTTTGATGTCTTTTAGTGCTTTTGCTATTTTATGTTTTACCTCTTCCACATTGGCAAAACATTTCCCTTTGAGGACATTTTATATCTAGTGAAACAAAAAAAAGTCGCTCAGGGATGAGATTGAATGAATAAGGCAGGTGGGGCATGGGGGTCATGCCTTTTTGGGTCAAAAACTGCTGAACACTCAGCACAGTGTAGGCAGGTGCGCTGGTAAATCAGCCATCATGAAATGGGCACATGTGTTGAGTCTTTAAAGAAACCTCACTGAAGCCAAATGCAGCCTCTCGCCACACCAGCTGGTGCACTGATACAGAGGGTTCCTACAACATCCACCTAGCAGGGAAACCTGTACTACAAGGAGTCCACCCTCCAGAAAATAACTCAGTATTTTTCATATATATACACCAGGCAATACATATATATGTTGTCATGAAAGGCCAAGAACAGACAGAGGGCGATTTTCCTGGGAGCGAAATGGGTGGAGTGGAAATTGAGGGAACCCAGCTGAGCCCTGTAACTAAGGTGCATGCTCAGCTGACCTCCTGGAGTAGATTCTGTACTCTGAGATCCCTATTTACAGTAACTTGTCCTTGTTCTCCAGTTAATAGGGGAGCATAAGCTGAATTCCTTACTGTAGATGATGTTTCTTTTGAAACATTAGTGACTAAACTTTGAGATTAAAACCATAGAATTTTAGAGCTGTAAGGAACTAGATGTAATATCATCATGGATAGCTGAGGACTGGGAATGGGAAATGACTGACTCAAGTTCACTCAGCTAGTCATTGGGAGTGGAAGGCTTGCAACCTGGTTGCTAACTCTCAATCTCTTCTAGTTATTACCACCGACGCCAAAACTACTCCAAGGATTAAAGTTCCGATAATAGTAACAACAACAACTGTTATTATTCACAATATTTACCATCAACCGGACTCTGTTTAAAGTGCTTTAAATTTATGTTTCATTTAATCTCCGTAACTGTATGAGACAAGTACTATTATCTCCACTTATAGAGGAGGAAGCTGAGGAACCTTGCCGAAGATCATGGTGCTAGGAAGTGGTAGTGCCAGGGTGTGGCTCCGGGGCCCTACCTTTGACCCCTTGGCACCCTGCCTCCTATGCACTTCAGTGGCTTGGACGATAACAACCATATAAGATGGCAGATGACTAGTGGGTGGCCAGCCCTGGTATAGATGGCCTTCCCAGTCTCCTGTTTTGTTATTTCTGAGTCCTGCTGGCCTGCGAAGTTATCTTCCACCCCTCTGTAAAAAATTGTGACACTCTTTTGTTGCTACTTATCTGAGGATCTTGTTCAAGTTCCAGTTTAGATCATCCAGGATGTGTATTGCTACTGTTTTATACACTAACACAGGTTTCCTTTTATTTCACACAAGATTATTATAGCTAAAGCTTTGGAGGTCAGTTGGGACACACCAATATCTTCCAATAAAGAGGAAAGTTGAGAGAAGTAAGAATTACCAGTCCAAGCTTTTCCCCTGGGTCCTATGTTTGGGAAAAATATTGTGAAATATGTCTTTAGCAAGCTGGAGGAGTAACTTTCTGAACTAGTAAAAAAAAGATTGTGTTCAGTGCAAAATAAAAAAAGTTGGGGGAAATGAAGTTGATCATGACAGGAAAAGAAGATGACCAGGCACAGAAATGAAAGCCAGGTAATCAATAGGCAATCAATTTCCCAGCTTTGCATGCAGCTGGATGGGATCATGTGAATGACCTTTGGCCAGTAAGATGCGAGGAGCAGTCTGCTTGGGGTACCTGAAAATATCTTCACTTTTTTGATAAAAAGTATAGGCAGGAGAGGAGAACCTCTTGCCTCCTTCTGTCCTTGAACTTGTCCGCGCTGCCTGGGTGTGGCTGTCATCGTGTGACAGTGAAGCAGCAAGCACGAAGGGGAAGAGCTCACACTCTCTGGGGGCAGAGCAGGAGCGGAATCTCAGTCCTCAGTAACAGTGCTGCGCTGCCGACACCGGCGACAGCCTGTCTCTAACTTTCTTGTCATATGAGACAAATAAAACCCTGATTGTTCACCAAAAAAGCTAGAGTGATATTTTTTATATTGAAAGGTTAAGAAATTAGCAAAGCTTACTTACTGGTAAGCAGAAGCTAAAAACTGATGTAAGAGTCTGTGGTGAGCTAGAGGGAGAACTTGAAGAATTCAATTAGTGGAACAGCTAGATTTCACGTTGAACTTGCTTTTGTTTCTGCAACTGCAAACTGAAAGTGTCATGCAAGTCATTCCTTACTCTGCCAGAGACCAGTAAAAAACTTGGCAAGATGAGCTCTGCAAGTGTGATCTCTGGGTTTTCCGCAGTGTACAGTGGGACCTCTCTGCTGCTTTGCTGAGAGGCAGATCCAGGCTAAATTTTCATAAACTGGCTTTGGACAGCACCACCTTAGGCTTAGCTCCTTCACTGCACACTCCAGCCTGCGTTGGTATTTATTTGATGTGCCTGTCACCTACTCCATGGTGAGCTCTTGGAGGAGCAACTACGTGTATTTGCAGCCCAGGAGGTTAGCCTAATGCCCGGCCCACGGGGGTGCTTGTATCAGCCAGGGCCTCAGCAGAATTCTTTCACTCTGTTGATGAAAGAATGTCCCGCCTACGAAAATGCTTTAGAAGAGTTTGCTTTAGCCAAACTGATGACAATTGCCAGGAAGCAAAATCTCAAGGTATTGAAAAAATGCTCCTGAGAGTGGCAGTTTTACAACTTTTTTTATACATTAGAATCAATGGAGGAGATGTAAGTGGGGTCACACTGGATCCATCAGTGGTAGATTAAGGAGGTGGGAGAAAGCAAAAGGGAGAAGTCTCTGAAATTGGATAAAAAGTAAAACGGGGATCGCATACTTCTTTTACATTGGAGGGTATAAAATAGTTAATAATGAACATTTATAGCACATAGAGATGGTATGCGGGGAACAAGATAACCATGAGTGGCTCTGTGGTCCCAGGAGGTTGTGCCCTGAGGGGTCTGGAAAAGGGGAATCCTCTGACATTCTGAAGGTTTGTTATCTTAGATGCAGAAAGACAATAGACAGGCTCCCTTAAGGTAAAGACTGACCTTTGTCAAAGAAGCTACAGGCGTAGGGCGTGACTACCCACCATGACCTGCTTTTAGTTAGGAATTTTTACGTTCAGACCATCCCCTGTGCTGGCTTTCAGTCTCTGAGTGTGCAAGGCCCACCAGGCAGGCCTCCCCTGAGCTTGTCAGTTTAGTGTGTGGCCCATTTTCCTCTACAACTCAAACAGAGTTAACTCCAAGTTTACTGAAGGGATTATTTACAAAGGTGTGGGGAGGATGTAGGTCACCAGAAGGCATAGTGTCGCACCTGTGTAGCAACAGCATTGTGCCCTTGCCACCCCAAGTCTGAAGGGGTGAGGTGGGGAGGGGTTGCTGAAACCCACGGACCCAGAGGGCTGTGTGAACAGAGAGGGCCTCTTTATTCAAGGGCTGCAAGCTGCCCTGGGCAACCCCTGAGAGAGGGAGCAGGGAAATCAATTCTCTGATCTGCCTCTTTGCCCTCCTTCATCTCCTGCTGGCACTCCCCAGTGACTGAGTCCAGATGGTTGCTGGGTGCAAGGGTACGCTGTCGATGCAGTCCTCACAGTTTGGTCTCCTGGGGCTCAGCGCAGAGTGGATGAGGGTGGGGAGTAGCTAAGTAGACAGAAGAGGGAGATCTTCAGCACGCACTCAATAAATACCTGCTGAATGAGTGAATATTGTGTTCACAGAACATGTTCCCCCAGGTGTGAGCCTTAGGCTGTTTCTGTTTCTACCTTCTTTGGTCCCTCCCCGCTCCTTTGCTCCCTCCCTTTCTCTATTTGCGTCTTCCCACTCAATAAATGTCTGTTACTTGCTGTGTGCTATTGGCCTGGCCACCGTGCCCAGCACCAGGATATCTAGAGCAATAGGACACCATTGTTAAAAATAACACATCGGGGTAAGGTTGTGATGGTATTATGATAACACTTGGTTAGGGGACACAGAAATGTTCATTTTTTGTGCTGCCCTAGCCACACTTCCCTGCAAGACTCCCAAAGGAAATATCTGTATGGAAAAGGAATAATACAAAGAAAGGCATCACTATCAGCCAGGACCAGGAAGCTGGGCTGGACCGCATGAAAGGCCCTTTCTTGTCTCACTGGGAAGGCCCAAACAGCTTAAGCCACAGCAGAACGGCTTTGCTTTCTAATCTCAATTCTTGGGCATAATCATCCTGATTCAAGTGAAAGCTGTGTTTGCCTTCTTTCTACCCTCCTATCAGCCTATTCCTTGCTTAGAATTTTTCTTTCCTTATCACTGAGAAATTTTAGTGATAAAATTTCACTTTTATCCTGGTTCTTCCAGGATATCCTGCTTCTTCCAGACCTAGGTTATCCTGCTTCTTCCAGACCTAGCTCATTTGTAGGAAGAATAAAAGACTTTCTGTATTTATGGTGTGATTTTAGGAAAGATGGCAAGACCTAATCTGACCTATCAAAATGTCCTTCACCTCTTGGTTGTTACATAAAACTCCACCTGCGTTGCTCATTTCCTTGGCTTGACTTTGTTATGGAGGCGATGCCAGCTAGGAAGAAGGGAAGGAGGAGGTGAGGGACCAAAAGACAAGGCTAAGACCCCTGGGAGAACCGTAAGCTGAGATGATTTTGCTGAGAGTTGGCCCTCTTTCTGGTCTGGCTGCAGGTCTATTTAGTGACCCTGCTTACTCAGGATAGCAATCACTCCTCCCTCCCTCCCTTCTTTTCTTTTTACAATTCTTTATCTTTAAACACAGGTATAGATTTATGCAACCACCACTACAATCAAGATACACACCAGTTCCCTCCCCCCCAAAACTCCTCTGTGCTATCCTTTAACACAGTCCTGCTTTCCCACAACCCTACCCCCGGGCTCGCTAGTCTATTCTCCATCACCACGATTTTGTCTTTTCAAGAATTACATAGAATGGATTCATACAGATGTATTCTTTCGAGACTAGCTTTTTTCACTCAGCATTAACGCCTCTGAGATTCATCCACATCGCTGTGTGTTGTACCAGCTGCTTTCGGTCTCTCCAGTACCGGCTCTGCCTTCGCTTGACAACACAAGGCCTGCAGTGTAGAGACTAGAACGTCATACCGTGTGTTGTGCAGCTCCCCTTAAAGGCCTGTGTTTTAGTCAGGCTCACTTATTTTCAAGAAATAAAGACCCACTCAGCCTTACCAAGACAATAGGGGTGTATTACAAGAATCCAGGGCTCTCCAGGAATTCAAAATTAAGTGTCATCATAACTAGGTCTGGAAAAGGGAGCTGGTTTTGGATCCAGGGCAGCTTTGGGGGTAAGTGTATGGCTGCAGTCTCTCTCTCAGGAGCTGTGCAGTCTCAGTTTCTCACTCGTGGTGTTTCTCGTTCTGTGTGTAGATGTGCTCTGTTCTTCAGCAGCTTGCTGTTCCCAACTACATACGACATCTACATCTTCTTCCCCTATCTCAGCAATTGGCCATCGCGGTCTTTCCCAGCCCTGTCTTTAGAACCATTTCTGATTCCCACTTGGACTTTGGATGAACATTTTGGGGAAACAGTCTGATGGCCTGAGCTCATCTTTCAAGCCAAGCTTCGCAGGTGTGCAGCCATCTGATGAAATGTTTGCTCTGTTTTAACCTCCTGTGTCCGGGGCAGATGGGGTCTTGGTGGTTTGGTGGAGTAGATTTCTTAGACAAGGGAGAGCTGGAAGGTGGGGCAGGCCATGATCAACTGCTCTAGTATTTTCCACAAAAAAAGTACTCTGTATGGAGGACTGTTGAAAGGTCCATTCATTTCTTCAGATATTCTGTTCTTCATCCTTTGACGAGCCGGCCATAGGAAAGCTGTGGTCAGGCTGTCTTGCTTGGCCTCCAGCAGACTGCTTTCATAAGTTGTGATTTGTTCTCCTGTTATCTTTTATGGAGAAAAATGACAAAGCCCTGTGACTGTGTTTCTGTTGTTGGGGACTTCGTCCTTCCATTGCATCTGACCTGAAGCTTCATGGGAGAAATACATTTTAGGGAAAAAATTTAAGGACATACTTTTTTCCCTCTAAGGAATTGGCACACTTCCTTCTTCTTGAACGAAGAAGGCTGGGTAACTCATCAAGCTCCCTGTGTGCTGGTGCCCAGGAAACTAAGTTCTCAGTAAACTGATATTCAGCTTAGCAGCTGCCCAGCTCCTGATGGTCTCCATCTCTGTTTTTTTGGTCTTGTCTTCACATGTTCTTATTTTTCTTGATCTTGAATTTTAAACATATATTGGTACCCTGTGATACATCTCATAATATTTCAAAGACTGAGGACTGGTATAAACAAATAAATAGACAAATCAATAAACAAAACCATGCTAGAGAGATCAATGGGCCATAGAGTTTAGCTCCTGGACCTAGGCTTGCCACTCTGACTGACTGTCCCATTAAGTCTCTCCCAATGACAAATGCCCCCTCAGCTAACAATGACAATCATACTTTTCAAGGTGGGAAACCTAAGCAATTACCAAATAGCATGTATTGGGCGTTATACCAAGAGTTCTCAGGACTTACTTACATCATCTCATTTAATCTTCACATGCCAATAGGAGATTGATATTAGAGCGAGTTACTTAAAAGTCATTGACACCTCACACAAAGAAGTGGTCACTAGGTGAGGTGATGGATATGCTAATTAGCTTGGTTCTGGTGAATATTTCACAATATGTGTATATATAATCAAGTTGTACGTACTGAATATATATGTTTTAAAAATTGTCAGTTATACTTTAATATAGCTGGAGAAACAAAAACACCCACTAAGCACCAGTTTCCTCATTTGTTAAAAGGAGATAATAATACCTTTCCCCTAAAAGTATGATAAAGGTTAAGTGAGATAAAAGATATATAATAGCTAACAGAGTGCATGGCACATAGTAGGGGCTCACAAATATTAGCAGCCTTTCCTAGTCTGCCCCAACTTGCACTGCCAACAGCCTCTTCTGCCATCTTAGGTGAACTTGACATCTTACAGGGTGATGTCAACGCTGATTTTATCTAAACTAAGTACGTCTTTAGTGTGTTCTCATCTCTGCAAGTGCCTAACTATTTGACTATGGACAGGGCAGGACTGATGCTTAACCCGATCTCTGGTCCTGTCAGCACAAGCATAGATAGATAATTCCTGGAAGTCATTTTTGATGATCAAGATGAGATTTTACCTGTGGAAATTTGCTGGGGCCCCTCTAGATCTGGGAGTAAATTTAGGAAAGGTTTGTCTTCTGGAAAATAAGGAGCAATCATGTGGTTAATGGTGGCTCTGCCCTTCCCGACCAGGACACTTGTCCAGAATCCCCAGGGCCTTTCCTATCATGCCAACTAGAATTCCCTCATCCTTTGTGTTTCCCATGTCAGGAAACCAGATGTCATGAAATTAGCAGAACATGTGATTCCATCCCACAGTTTGATGCCTGCCCTTCCTTCAGAGCTTGCCTCCAGCAGCAGCCAGAAGCCTCCCCAAGAACGATGATGCTGAGAAAGTGGGTCAGGGAAGGAGGGGATGGCAGCTCCTGGTCCAGCGGAAAATATGCCAAAGGGGAAAGAGAAAGTCAAACCAGACCCAAAATGAACCGCAAAAAACAGCAAGTGTGTATACTTGGGGAATATAGTAAAACTCTGCTATCATGTGTCATGTGTGTCTATAACTTAAATATGAGTTTCCATCATTTTTTTTACTGTGTCCCATAGTAAGAAATAATTTCCTATTATGACTCGGTACCCACACACAGTTTTACAAAACAACATTCATGCTTACTTTATGGAATGCATACTGGCATTTTTTCCTACCCTATTCCTACTCCATTTTTTTTCTACCTTTCCCTACCTGAGTCAATTCAAGTATTTTCTGTTCTATTTCACTTTAAGAAAAAAAAAAAGAGAGGGAATGGTGACTGTCTACCAAAGAAATTTCATGATCCACTAATAAATTGTAACTGCAGTTTTAAAAACAGTGGTTTGTTAAACTTCATGGATGGACAGACTTCTGGATTCACAGACTTTTGGAACTGTAGGCCATCCATGTCTAGTGTGACCAAGCGAAGACACTGAGCCCTAAAGAAGTGATTCGTCCTGGGTCACACAGCTGGCAGACGGTAGGAACGACGCTTTTCACAAGTTCACACGGTGGTGTAAGAGGAAGCGGGGCGCAGAGACTGGCGCTGGGATTCATAGACCTGCTCTGTTCAGAACTCTGTGACCTTGAGCAAATCACTTACATAATTTTATTTCAGTTTCTTATAAAATGGGCTTTTGTGAAGACCAATTAGGAGGGGCTTTGCAAGTGCTGAAGTCCAAAGATAAAAAGTTACTGTTTTCCCTGCCTTTCTGCATTAGCCCATTTTGCGGGGACAGGTGTTTTTGTATTTCTAGGCCCCTGGCTTTGGGACAGAAAGGAAAAAACTGTGCAGTAATCGGTGTCTTCTCTTCATCAGATTCCAAATCCCCCTACTTTAACCGCTCCTCTCTCCTGTTTTTTCCTTATGATTTGTTTTTTCTTCTTGATTTTATCTTGTCATTTATTTACTTTTCATAACAAAGATATTTGTCCATGTGTTTTGTTTTCTGAGTCATTTAAAATTATTCACTGTCATCGAATGGTCAGAAATAAACAGTCCATACAGGGATGATAAACATATTCAAAAGTGTCTGTTTAGGTCTGTAGCAGCCAACAGGCCTGCGTCTCTCTCAGTGTGGGATAAAAAAAGGTCAGCCGAGCCATCTGGAAATTCATCTGTTCCACCTGTGTCTTAAGAAAATGATGACATTCCACAAACAGAATTAGTAGGAATGAGTAAGACATGAGAATCCTGTCATTCATTGGTTCTAGGGAGAACCATTTTGCCCCTGCGGCTTTCAGAACAGGGAATTTCGAATGTAAGAAGTGGTGAGTAGTCGCATCCCAGGAAAAGCCACTCCCACATGACAGCTTAGATGGTGTCTGGAGGGGCAGAGAGTCTTGTTCACAGATGGCCTAGAAGGAGGTTCAGTTGACATGAACCTCCTGTCGAGGGGCTCTGCTTTGATGCTCAGGTTCCTCAGGGATGAGTAACTCGGGAGAACCGAGGAGAAGCTACCGTGGGCTCTCCCGGCAGCTCCGCACGCCTGGTTTATCCTGACTAAGTGCTTTCAGGAGAAGAGCTGAGCTCTATCTGGCCTCACAATCACTCTGGGGCCGTGTCTCTGCCTGGGTTTGAAAGGGGTTCGAGGGACTAGAGCTCCCTTCTCTAAGGACCTTGATGTGTCTTAGAACCACAGGAAAAGTTTACCTGGAAAACAGTTAAATAAACTCATCTGCTTATCCCTCCTGTTTCATATTGGAAAGATATAGCAACAGTAAGGCTCGTTTTGTTTTCTCTTCCATCAACATAAATTCTGCTCAAAATATCTGGTTCAGTTTCTTTAGTAGTTTATGCAGTTTCAGCTCAGTGATTTTCTGCAGAACCAGCCTTTTATAAGAAACTAGAATTTTCCCAAGGAGAAAATTGCCTTCTCTGTCACTCTGGTCTATATTTAGTGCATAACCACCTGTGTGACATGACCTGAGTTTCCACATATAAAATGAAGATGCCGTACTGAGACCAGATATCTTTTTGTGGTGATAAATAGCACCCATTTGGGAGCCAGGATGCCTTGGGTTTGATCCCTACTTTTCCACTTACTAGTAGTATGACCTTGGGAGAACTACTTAACCCATCCGTGTTTCAGTTTTTTGATCTATAAATTGATGATGGTAATAATAGAACCTACGTCATAAAAATGATATGAGTTAATGCAGTGCCCTATTATAGTAACTGCTGTATGAGACTTAGTGTTTTTCTCACTTAGATGATGAATGTCCCCCACAGTTTTAAAAGGGGGCAATAAGATGATAATAATGCTATTTTACATTGGAATAGCTATTTATTACTCATTAGACTTCTCTCCATGTATTATCCTCTAGATGAGGAAATTGAGGCTAAAAAGTGACGGGACTTGTCTGAAAACATCCTTTTTAAGGGGAGCAACTGAGTCTAGAGCTGAGCCTTCTGATTTCCAGTTTCTGGCACTTTCCTCACATGATGACATCATTGGGCTAGGTATTAATATTTCCCTTTTAAATGGTCCTCCTCTTGGTACCTCTCAGTATGTTAAGACAATGCCACCATTCTCCAAAGTACTGGGTGCCACCAGGAACCCCAAAGCATCCATGACTTCTCCTAGCTTTTCTTCTCCACACGTTCCCATGTCTCTTACATGCCATGGCCAGACTAATCATCCTGCACTGCTCTTTCAAAATGTCATTTGCATTGGCTCCATTCAGCCACAACTCAACAAACAGTGATGGTGCTCCTACCCACACAGTGATAGGCAATGAAGGGACACGTGAAGAACTAACACCTGGCCCCTGCATTGTACTTATGACGCGTGATGGACCAGGGCAGGGAGCAAGAAAGGAGTACCAACAACTGCTATATATGTGTACAGAGGAGGGAGGTATTAATTTCTCAGAACAGAAAAACAATACTCATTAAGAGTTATTAAGAAAAGTAAAACACAAGACTTAGGAGGAGGTAATGAGACTGTACTTAGTTTCTGAAACTGCCCTCAAATCTCTGTGCCAGGTGAATTTCATTTCCGGGAGCTGAGAAAGGTGTGATTGAAAACTGTTGGTTAACCGGGTAACATTTAGGGCGTGGTGGTGATTTGGAAAAATCTTGAGAGATTCAAGATGAATAGATGTCTGAATTTTTTATAAGAGATATAGAAGTCTATATTCTATGGTCTAGTGACCTTGATATCTATATTTAGACATATATTTAGAATTTATTAATAGGTAGATGGGATGAACCTAGCTCATATGAACAAATCATCTAAGCTTGGTCTTGTTTTCTCTCTTTTAGTAGGATTATTAGAGTTAAAGGAGAATGGGAGATAAAGATTCGGTTTATCTGAATTTCAGCTAGAATTCTCATCAGTTTGAATGCAATTCTTATGGAGAAGTTGGAACATTGTAGCCTGGGTGATTGTATGGTTTGGTAGATTAAAGTTGTTAAATGAATTACTACAAACTTGCAGGAAGGTTTATAAAAATGTATTCCAGGGCCTTGCATTGCTCCCACCACCCCCTTTAAAAAAATTAATGATTTTGGTGGAAGACTTCATGCTCAGGTTTATGCTTGATGTGAATTTGGGTGCTAAGTTAATATCTTTAAACTACTGAATTCTTAAAATTCTCTGGGTAGTTTTCTAAACTTAAGGTTGGAATGAAAAAAGACAAATGAGATATTGTCTTATGATAATTTTCATCAAATATGTTTATCCCCTTTGGAAAAGACAGAAGCAAAGGAATTCTAATTATATTTTGGCTTAGAAGTGATCCGTAATAAAATCTAACTTTGTACCAGTCAGCACAACTCAGCCAGAAGGATGTGCTTGCTTATTAAATTTAGAAAAGAAGTGGTCAAATAGAAGTTAAACCCTGAATCCTCTGCCTGAAATTCAGGAGGTAATAAGTCAATGAGTGATATCTTCCTCCACCCCTCCCCAATCCATACCCTGCTCCCTACTTCTGAAGTAATAGCCTTAGTGGAAAGGAGCTGTGAGAAGCTGGTTGTGCTCTGATGAACAGGAGTTTGAAAATTCAGCCTGAACATCTGAGCCCTGATTACTAACTGGAGGCATTGGGAGACATCTGAAAGCCCAACCTTGCTCCGTTGGCTACTCCAGAATGAAAATCAAAGGACCTGCTAAGTTAAACCACATAGTGATTAACGTCACGACACTGTAAGCTAACTCCATCCAGAGGAGAAGAACCCTGGAGCATCTTCTACTCTTGGACCAGGGGTGAGGGAATATTGGGTGATTCCGTGCTCTAATAAATCGGCTACATTTCTTTTATAAATGCCCAGTGCTAAAGAATGTTTAATTTAGTTGAGTCATGCCAGACACTGTCTTCTGAGTCAGCAAGGACCCATATGTGGAAATGTTGAAACGGAAGCTACATGGTCCCTTGCTAGTGATGTTGCTGAGGAAGTTTCTAAGCAAGACACATGGCAGGAAGGCTTTAGGAGGAGGGGCATTTGAACATCCTTTTGGGTACCAAAAATATGCAAACTCTGTACTTGCCATTTATTGCCTCCACTGTCTGGTTAAGAGCTTGGACTTTAGCATCAGAAATATCTGGGGTTTAGTCTCAACTCTGCTGCTTAATTCTGAAACATTGAACAAGTTAGTTCACCTCTCTGTGCCTCAGTTTCCTAATCTATAAAATGAGAATGGGTATAATGTTAAAATGTCAACAGTTGACTCCTCAAAGTCAACTTTAAAAGCCTGTTAAACAAGCACAGATTTATTAGACTTAATCAAGTTTATTTGACTCACTGCAGTAAGGGAGAGATCACCACTCGGCAAAGACTATAGTATCTCTGAAGGGGGAAGTCAAGAGATGGCGTTTACAGGTTTTTAGGGCTGCATGACTTTAAGGTAGGCCTTGAAAGGTGGGAGATTTAGGATTGGGCAGTTTATGACAATAGCTTTGGATCGGTGGGCCCTGAGGCAAAGGTCTTGAAGTGAGTTATTCCAGGTGTTTCACAGTCTTATCTTCCTGGAGTAGCTATTTTTAGCAACAAGAGGCTCAACTGTTTTTGCCTGGTCCTAGTATTGTTTCCAGGGATAGGAAAATATGTTGGTCTCAGTTAATACTTACTTCATAAGGCTGTTATGAAGATTAAATAAAATAATGGTCAGGCGTACAGGAAGCACCCAGCAGGCATGCAGCAAGTGTTGGTCAGTAGCAACAATTATTATCCACTCCTTTACAGTCCCTATTTTACTGTGGCCAAAGGAAACCCCACCTTTATATGTCAATATCTTTGGAGTTTCTTCTCCTAACTTACGCTTTTCTAGAGAAATACGAAACTTCAAAACTGCTCAATGTCCTTTCCTCCAGCCTGTCTTCCTAGACCTCTCTGAGTAGGGAGAGATTTTGTCTTCTGAACTGCATGTCTTAGTGTGGAGTTCTCTTTTATGACGCTCAGTGCGTTCTACTTTCTACTTATGATAGTTATGTGTATACAGACACTGTTTCTCCTGTAGACCCTAAGATCAGGCTTTTTCTGCCAGGTGGTCTCCCCGAGTGCTCAGCCCACGGCCTGGTCCAGGGAGTGGTTCTCTAAATGCTTGCTGACATTATAAACATACTTCATTACTGACCAAACATAAAGTGGAAGACCTTAGATAAGAATGGATGCTTAAGGCAAAGCCTGGGTCTTTTTGCGTATTTTGCACACAATAAGTGTGTGCCTGGAGCCGTCTGTAAATGTCACCACTGATGCTGGGCTGATAATACAGAAGAGGGATGTATGTGGAAATAGCCAGCAGGCAGAGAATGTCATGCAGAAAGTGGTGGTAAGAGAATCCAATAAACTAGTAGTTGAGGTCAGAGATATGGGCAAAAAAGACCATTTCAAACATGAATCATTGGCTATAACTCACTGCGAAAGATCTAACAGGAAAGAGCAACCAACAACTTTATCAAATAGTCCTGTTTCCCTTAGGCCATGGTCATTGCTTGTTAGGTTACCACCTTTAGCAACCTGCCCCTTCTTGAGATCCATCTGTCAGATTCTACAATATTTTTGAAGGTAACCTTGGAAATAGAGACCTAATTTTTTAAGTTAGAAACTGATTATGTTAATTTAATATTTATTAAAGCTCTTATGCATAATTTATTAAATGTTTTAATGAAAAAAAACTGTCACATTGTTTTATAGTAATAGCTACCATTTCATAAATGGGGTGCTTTATTATACATGAACTCATGTAACCCTCACAATAACCCTATTAGGTTCGGTATTTTTACCCGTTTTTTTACCTGGGGGAACCAAGGTTCGGGGCATTTGGTTACTTGCCCAGCGTCTCTTAGCTACTACATGGTAGAGCCAAAATTTGAACTTCGGGCAGCTTCACTCCAAAGTCATATTTTTAACCACAAAAGTAATTGAACATGACTTTCAGCTAAAAGCGAGATTTTTTTTTTTTTTTTACTACGTGAAACTGCTTGTGAGGGATTAGGGGACGTTGTGGAAGAGATAGCATATGAATATTATATGAAAAAGTTATATAAGTTTTTCTAAGAAACTTACCTGATTTAATTATATATCCACAGATTCATATATGTATATATACACTCAACTAATTATAAATCTGAATAAAGATTCATATTTCTATCAGATTTGCTCACAGGCCTTAGCCACGTCAGGTGACGCACTCTCACCGGCATGCTACGGTTATGAGATATGCATTTGTTAATAATGAAGGGGGAACAGACTGAATGGTCAAGGGATACCGAAGATTCAACGCTTATTGCTTTAATCACTTCCAGAAACTAACCGGTATAAAGTGAACACGGGGCCCTTAGACCCTGGAGTGGGCTCTGGAGTTTATATGTAGTTTTTGAAAAAGTTACTTTCCTTTTCCTACCAAAAAGTCAAGCATAGCCAATATGTTCATATAGAAGCATACGGAAGTGGTCAAGGGTGCAGCAACTAACCATTGACTTGGCATTTCAAGTTAAAACAGGTTACCTTTTATCTTTTCAAATAGTTCTATTGCTGGAAACACTGAGTGTCTTTCCTCAGTCACTTGTGGTTGCTCTTTCCTCACAGATTGACTGAGACTCTCACCAAATTAATATCCTTTCGACTGATGATGTTCCTGATGTTTCTTCCACCTTTCTCTTCTTCTTTTTTTTTTTTTTTTTTTTTTAAAGATTTTTTATTTTTATTTATTTTTTAGAGAGAGGGGAAGGAGGGAGAAAGAGAGGGAGAGAAACAGCAATGTATGGTTGCCTCTCACATGGTCCTCATGGGGACCTGGCCTGCAACCCAGGCATGTGCCCTGACTGGGAATTGAACCGGGACCGCTTGGTTCCCAGCCCGCGCTCAATCCACTGAGCTACACCAGCCAGGGCTCTCTTCTTCTTTTTTTAACAGGCGTGTCCGACAGGTGCTGCCGCCACTGGATGCACTGCTCACAGCCCTGTCCCGCTGTCTGGTCTTCCCCAAACCAGCCAAGTGACTCCAGTAAGCTCCTCTCCAGCAACATGTTTCCACATCCGCTTCTGGAAGGTCCAGGCAGCGTGAAGCTGTTACCGAGTAATTCTCTTACTGCTGTCCCTGCTTTCCCTGCTTGTTCATCTCTTAGACTTTTGCAACAGCAAGAGAGCTTAGAGGTTACCTGGTTTCCTTTTTCATTTTATTGATTTGGAAACTGAGGCCCAGGTAGGCCTGGTGGGTCCCAAAACGTGGTCCTGGAACCAGTAGCATCTACCTTCTGTGGAAACTTTTTGGAAATGCAAATAACCAGGCCTCCCCCCATACCTATGGAATCTGAAACTCTGGAGCTGGGGCCCAGAAATCTGCATTTTAGGTAGCCCTCCAGAGGATTGATTTATGTTGTCATTCAAGAAACACTGGCTAAGTCCTGGCCTTTGTGGCTCAGTTGGTTGGGCGTCCTCCCGCAAACCAAAAGGTCACAGGTTCCATTCTGGGTTAGGGCACATGCCCAAGTTGCTGGTTCAGTCCCCACTCCCTGGTGCATAGGTGTATGTAGAAAAGACAACCAATCAATGTTTCTGTCCCTCTCTTTCTCCCTCCCTTCTTCTCTCTCTCAAAAAAAAAGTAAAGGAAGAAAAAAGAAACACTGGCTGACAGTCATGAGGACGTAGAGTACAGAACAGGGAATATAGTCAATAATATCATAATAACTGTGTAAAACTCCAGGAGGGTATTAGACTTACCCAGGTGATCACTTCGTAAGTTATATAAATGTCTAATCACTATGTTGTACACCTGAAACTAATATAATATCGTATATCAACTGTAATTAAAGAAGACAACAATACTGGTTTGAGACATTTTGCCAAGCCCCGATTTCCTGATGCCCAGTTTAGAGGTCTTTCCGCTCAGTTGCTCTGCTTCTGCCGCTTCCTGAGCTTACACTCGTGGCATTTTTTTACCTTGGAGTTCTTTTGCAAGCTGGCATTTATTCATTTAGTTTTAATGAGGTCCAGACGAGCTGCCTCCCACCACCCCTACCCCCAGTTTGCTGAAAGATCTAAGTTCAGGAGTTATTACCTAATTATATTAATTTCATATCTGGGGATTTTAACATCAGCTTCTTCAAACTGAAGTTTTAATTTGACCAGGAATTCTTGCCCTGAGCAGAGATATGGTTAGTTCTCCCGGCTCACAGGTTTTTCTTTGCTTTTTAAGCAGAGTTCAGCAGCTGAGCAGATGCATTTTCTTTTGCTCCTCTGTGTAGATGAGAAAGGCTCACGCCCTTTCATGAGCAATTTTCTTTTTCAAGTGACAGTTTTATCCTATTCTGACAAAACCACACATCAAGATAATCCCTTTCAACTTCATTCTCAAAGAGCCAGCGTCTGTGTCTCTCCCTGACCCCCTCCCCATGTTAAAAGAACAAGGCCTTGTACAGTTCTGAGGCTCTCCCTCTGCCTCAGCAGACCCCAGGCGGGCAGACGCCCTTGTCTGACCCTCCTCCACTGTTCTTCAGGGATATCCTCCATGTGGCTGGGCTTCCACGGGCATCCACTTTGTTTAATCTCCCTTCTCTCCACTGTGTTTCATCTGGGTTTCCATCCTTGGGCTAGAAGCCTGTTGTGGTTACCAGGCCCCAGCAGGAAACTCTGTGTTTTATGGCATTTTTTTTTTTTTTCATGAAAAAACTTTGCATCAGAGCTGAAAGGCACTTACGAACTCGACTAGCGTTCTGCCAGGTTCCGTTCCCGGTTTATTCTGGGCCCAGGAAACTCTGAGAACTTTGGAGTGTTTTCTCACCCTTCTCTTCCTCCTCCTTTCCAGGACAGCTTTCAGTCTGGACCTTCTCCAGCTAGTTAGCCCAGGCCACACAAAATCCAGCTTCTAGGGGAATTCTGGAATGAGGTATATTCTGGGGGGACCCTGAACCCAGGCCGCCCAAGGGCCCCTCACTGTTGAGGCTGGCCCTGGGAACTGACCAGAACCTGAGGAGCCACAGGGAGAGAGAGGTGAAGGTCACAGAAAATTTCTCCTGGGTGTTTGAAGGCGTGACATTTGTTTACTTGAGGTTAGATTTTCTAGACTGAAATCTGTAAATATTAATGTTTATTTGATAACTTTGGGCTTGGGTTTCAATGAGTACATCTTTGCGTGGTTATTCTGTTTACATAAGAAGCTGTTGTGGAATCCCCTTGATATATTAAAAAATGATGAAGATAATAATAAAAACTATCCGTTTGGAGTATTTGCGGTGTGTTCCCATAGGAGGCATTTTACACATCACCACTAATTCTTCTAGCCGCCTGGAAAGGTGAGGACTATTAGTTTCATTGTCCCAATGAAGAAACAGAGATGGAGTGTAAGCAGTGCTCAAAGTAAAACTCTTACTAAGTGAGGAAATTTAGTGATAGTTTTCTTTTTTCTGTGAGGGTTTAGTATAGTGGTTAAGTACATCAACTCTGAAGTCAAACTGCCAAGTTCTAATCCTAGCTCTGCCACTTGGTATTATAAGACCCGGCTATACTCTATCTCCCTGTACCTCAGTTTCCCCACCTGTAAGGTGGGCATAATAATGTCATCTACTTCATAAGACTGATGCAAGATTCAAAGAATTAGAATACATTAAGTATTTTAAAAGTGCCTGGCATAATCACTATTTTGTATATTGGCTATTAAGAAATTGCAAGCCTAAAAAAGGCACTGTTTCATGTTGTTTGCCAAATTATCTAATTTTTTGGTGTCCAGGACAATGCTCCAGCCAACTGAGCCACCAGGCCAGGGCCCAAATTATCTAATTCTTTAAAGTAGGTTTTCCATGTGTTTAATACTAATTTTTCTGTCTCTTTTCAGGACTTGGTAATACAGCAATTCAGTGCTTAGTATGCCAGTCTAGAAGGGGATATGAAATTTTTACTTGGAACAAATAAACCATTTACCACTCCTTCAGCCCCCCTCCTCCTCTCCCACCCCCTTTGGAGTGCTCTCCAGGCACCCTGCACCTTTGTAACTCATGTGGCTGCAAATGACAAAGCAGCCAGTGCTGAGTCCCATTTTCAGTACAAAGACACTGCCAGGAAGGAAGGAACGGGCTTGATTAGTAAGAGATAGTCAAGGTAAAGCTTTACAAAAGAGCTAACTGTGCTGTGTTAAAGAGAAATACGATGAAAGCCACCCTTACCTGAGCCAGAATGATGCGTTTATTTCCTTAGCGTTTTCCTGCCATATCACATCCTCTTATGTGCCAGCCAAAGCTGAGGTTTCTAACTAGGAAAACTCGGTGCAACAGAATGGTGCAGGAACCTGGGAGCATATGCTATCAGAACTTCAACAACTCTGGCCAGTTAACAACTTTGACCAACTTTGGGAAAATATAAGTGAAGAAAACAGGGATCCATTTCCCAGAGATATTATGTGAGAAACAGACATTGAAGTATTCGATCCCAAACACAATTAGAGATTTCTAAGTCTAAGCCTGGAGATAGAACACTTGGGAGTACAACCTTAACTGAGAGGGGAATTTGGATGGTGAGATAGAAACAGCTAAACAGAGGCAGCCATAGCTCAGCAAGGCTGGGGCTTGACCAGGTTACTAGGTAGAATGGAAGGATAGCGTGAGCAATCAGGAGTCTCGCTTCTAATGTTGGCATTGCCATTCGCCAGTTTTGTGATATTGGCTGACTCTAGAGCTGTGGGCTGTAGGTTTTTAAGGTCTTACATGCTTGTCTTATTATCCTCCACATATACATTAAGTTCCACCCAAGGAATTTAAGGAAGGGACAGAGAATCATCTCTAATAAATGTTAAAGGCTCTTTCCAGAGACTGGTTGGAGATGACTTAATTGAAATTTCTGCTTTCATTTAGTTCACATGTCCTACCCAGCAATGAGTAAGAAATCTTATCCTGCTTTTATTTATGATCATTAGTAAGACTTGCATTCTATTTCTAGGATTAATTATTCAGAAGTTTTGGAAAAATTTCTTTGACCATACTCAATATGTAGACTCTATTTGAGCATTCTGCATGTTATTACAATTCTTAAGGGTGAGTGAAATTTGTCAGGATTCTTGAAGGTGCATGACATTTGAAATAATATGTAAACTGAGCAAATTTGCTTATTCATTCATTCAAATATTTAATGAGCCCTGACTATGTTCCAGGCACTACACCAGGTGCTCGGAAGGTGGCAGTGATCAAGGCAAACCCTGCCATGACAGTCAAAAATCTATACGCGTGACCACCAGTTCCACAGGCATTTACAAAGGGATGGGGTAAGTTTCATGGTAGAAGTGTGGGAAGCATGGCAGAGGCTAAGTGTCTCTCATCTCATTGATCTGCTTTTCTACACATCTCAGCCCCTTATATTTGGTATGTTTATGTCATTAATGTTGATCAAAGGCATGTGAGTAGAAGTGATGTGTCACTTTTACCCAAGGCATAGTTTCTCCATGCTCACTCTTACCTTGCCTGGGTGACCTTGGAGGCCACGTATTCTGGAGAACAGAGCTGTAAGATGGAAGAGGGTGGCCCAGTCTGCTTCAGACTGTGATGTGAATGAGAAATAAACTTTTAAAAAAAAGTTTTATTATTTATTTTTAGAGAGGGGGGAGGGAGGGAGAAAGAGAGGGAGAGAAACATTGATGTGTGGTTGCCTCTCGAGCACCCCCAACTGGAGACCTGGCCCTCTACCCAGGCAGGTACCCTGACTGAGAATCGAACTGGCGACCCTTTGGTTTGCAGTCTGGTGCTCAAACCACTGAGCCACACCAGCCAGGGCAGAAATAAACTTTTAATGTCAATGTCAGGAAAGACGAAGAAAGACTGTGTCAATATTTCAGATTAAATGGAGGCAACTAAATGCAATATCTACCCCTAGAATGGATGATATACTGGAAGTAGAAAAATGCTACAAAGGACATAGATTAACTAACATTAGTATATGAATATTAGACTCAACTTTTAAAAGTCTGTATTAATGTCACCATGTGAAGATGACAATTGTACTAGGGTTATATGAGAGACCTCTCTATTCCAAGGAAGTGCCCACTGAAGTATTTTGGGGGAAAGGGCCATTATTTGTGTAACTTATCCTCAAATACTGGTGCAAGTGGGAGTAAACTGTGGACAAGGTAAACCTGAGTGAAAGGTATGTGGATGTTCCTTGTACGATTTTTAGTTTTATAACCTTTTTTAAGTTTGAAATTATTTTCAAAATACATGGTACAAAATAACACGAGTGAGTCCCGAAACGTTGGAGTTCACTGTTGCCGCAGCGTAGCTCATCCTTCCTTGATGGGATGGGGACTCACTGCAGACTAACAAGTTAATTTAGCGCATGAGGGGAGAATTCCCAGAGGAAGATGGTTTGAAAAATAACGAGGACTTAGCCAAGTGAAGAGGGATGAGTATTCCAAGCAGAGGAACTATTGATATGAAAGCCAGTGGTGAGAGAGAGTGCTGTACATTCATAGAATAGAAAGAATTCAACATGGCTGGGCCATAGGGTCTGGGGAGGGAAGAGGTGAGATATGAAGCTGGAGATGTAGACAGGGCCAAGTCCCCAAGGGCAATATAAGCATGTTAAGGCATTCGGACTTTATACAAAGAGCAACAGAAAACCATGAAGGGTTTTAAGCATTTTTAAAATGGATTGATAGGGAAGAAGGTATCTAGGGAAAGGTCAGTGGGGTAATGGCCATAGCAATAGAGAGGTGTGAGAGATTTGAGGTTTGAGATCTAGTAGGAGATGAAGTCTATTGTTCTGCGTTATCACTGAGTGAGAAATGGGAGGAGGAGTAATTCCCTAATTCCGGCCAGGGGAATCTTGTAGATGTTGCTACCACTCCCCAAACTAAGAAACCCAGGGATAGGGTCAGGTTGGTTGAGGGAAAAGAATTTTGATTTAGCCATTCCGGTTGGGAGCTCCAATGGAGAAATGGCCAGGAGGCAGTTAAATGCGTGGGCAGGGAGCTCATAAAAGAGGTCAAGGCTACGGACAGAGCTGTGGGGGCACCTGTGTGGGAATGGCAAATTCACCAGGAAGAGGGCACAGTGGAGAAGAGGGCCCCAGGCAGAAACTGCAAGGACAGTAGGAATATGAATGGGTAAAGGATTTGAAAATAAGCTGGGGCTCCACAGTGCCAATATAGAGAGGCTCTTGTCACTCTTGTGACTCAGTTTCTCCCTTTGAAAATTGGTTCTATCTGATTGGGATAGTTAAACTCTGTTCATCAATTCTTAGGCAATGGCTTAGATTCAAGCTTCAAAATTGCATGTATTTTTATTTATAAGGGAGTTCTGTATGTTTAGTGATTAAAGTATTTTCTACAGTTAGTGAATGGTCTGTTGACATTCCATTTTATAGGAGGGGTCATAGGGTTCAAGAAGTTCTAAATGCTTTATTTCCTGCTTCTCAGGGATTTGGCTGATGAGAATGAAATGGGATGCCAAGATATTGGCTTTTAGACTCAGTATAATTCCAAATTAATCATTTAGAGGTCAGGACATGTTACATATGCTTTTTTAATATTCTTTCCTGGGTTTTAATCCTCTGGTTCAATTAGCCAGTGCTCTCCTTTTCAATGATGTGCTTTTTGTATGGTACATGGAAAGACAAATTTTCAGTCAATTGACTGATCACCATCTTTCAACTCCTGACTCCTACTCGGCTGCACCACAGGTTCATGCTGTACAACTACTGGAAGCACTGCTCGCTCTTCCTCCCGAGGCTGGGCTAAGTGCCCGGGGAAGCTGCCGCCATGCTACTCACAGGGGCAGTTTCCTACGGTTCTCTCCCACTAGCCCTGAACACCTTGGGGATCAGGAATGAGTCTGACTTGTTCGTCTTTCAATCTTGGTTCATAGAAGATGCTCACCCTTAGGATTTCCTCAGCTTAGCAGAAATAGTTGAAACAGGCACTCCTTATTGAAGGGGCTTAGGTCTTAATTGGTTAGAACAACCATCTCCCAAGTGGGGTGCACATGTCTCAGAAGTTTTACAAGATGATCTATGGAGCATAAAAGAAATACTAGAATTTGTATTTAAGAATATAACTATTATCTATCCCTTCACTTAATCTATTTTTAATATGTTTTATAATATAATAATATAATACATTATATATGTGTGCATGTTTAATTGTATTTGCATTTATACATGTTGGGCATTATGTTCAAAATTTTAATTTTGAATATAGGCATAGGTTGTGGATGTGACTCCTTTGTGGGTCTCTTATTGACTATTTCAAGGCTCCAGAGTGCTTCAGCAAGCCCACTTCTGGGTATATATCCAAAGGAAATGAAATCA
The DNA here is from genome assembly GCA_004026765.1 of Micronycteris hirsuta. Classification (NCBI taxonomy): domain Eukaryota; kingdom Metazoa; phylum Chordata; class Mammalia; order Chiroptera; family Phyllostomidae; genus Micronycteris; species Micronycteris hirsuta. Next base: position 44,986 of record PVJI01008570.1, read on the forward strand.
TTATCCTGAAGACATATCTGCACCCGGATGCTCACTGCAGCATTATTTATAAGAGCCAAGACATGGAAATAACCTAAGTGTCCACTGATGGATGTATGGATGAAGAAAATATGACATACACACACACTGGAATAATATTCGGTCATAAAAAAAGAATAAAATCCTGCCACTTGAGACAGCATGGATGAATGAAACTTGAGGGCGTTGTACTAAGTGACATGAATCAGACAGCGAAGACATACTGTATGACCTCACTTAAATGTAGACTATTTAAAAAAGGAAGTAGGGAAAGATGGTCCAGTGTATGAACTTCCTTTTAAAATGAACAAGTTCTGGGGATCTAATGTTAACAAAGTAACCATAGTTCACAGTACTGCGCTGTATATTGGAAAGATGCTAAGAGAGTAGATCTGAAAAGTTCTCACCACACCAAAAAAAAAAAAAGTTAACTATGTGAGGTGATGAATGTGTTCACAATATATACATATATCAAATCATCAGGTTGTATACCTTAAACTCATACAATGTTATATATCAATTATACCTCCATAAAGCTGGAGAAAAAGAAGCCTGCAGGCTTATCCCCTTAACCAGCCTCCTTTCATGCAATTGTTGTCTTTCAGGGTTGGCTGTTCCATCCAAACCCCTCTTCTCTTTTGGTTTTTCCTTTCTACACCCACACTACCCTGTGTGTGGGTGTAGAAAGCCACAGTATTTGGCTTTTGGCACAGAGTAATTTGGCCTTGCTAGCAATGTATTGGTTTTATCTTATAGGACATAGGTGGCTAGTCATCATTTATGAAACTAGCACACAGAAGGCACCTCCTTAATGGCGATGGTGGTAATTATATAGTGACGATTGGCCTAGACACCTTCCGTTCACACGGTATCCTGTAGGGACTGCTGTCTGTCTTTGTTTGGATCAACGCCTTTGCACTAGTCCTTGAAAGATGATTATGTATATCGTGGAGATGAATGGCCAGGTAAGCCGGCAGACCTAATGAGCTGTTATTGATAGGGTGGCTGAAAATTAACGTTTCATGAGAAAGTAAAAGAGAAAGAGAAAAACAAAGGAGGGGAAGGAGGTAGAAAATGAGAAATTTGGAAGGTGTAGGTCTCCAGGAATACCGACCACTACTTTTCAGTTTACAGATCATTTAAATCTCAAAACTTCAGTATTGTCCTCATATTACAGATGAGATAACTGGGGCCCAGAGAGGTTAAGTAACTTGCCCAAGATCACATACTTAGTAAGTGACAGAGCTAGGATTCAAACCCAGGTCTGAGTGACTGAAACCCATCCTCTGAACCCACAATCCCACCCTGCAGGTCTTAGCGATTCTGAAGAGTTGGCTTAATCACACAGTCAGGAAACCTGAGAGAGATAGTTGCAGGCCTTTCTTCCTGTGTGAAATCAGAAAAACCAGAACATGGTGCCCCCTGTGACTGCCGTGTGACCACTGGGGAGTTAAAGGCAAATTTTAGGATTTGCCTAGAGCGGGCAAAGCCTTCAGTAATTACTTTCCAGCTGTTAATGGGGCAGCTGCAGCCTGGCACTCCTTTCTCTGTCTCCTTTCAGAATGTTCTTTCTTGCTCAGAAATGTGTAGTGCGGCTCTATTTGGATTGTTGAAGGTACAGCATCCGGGATTTTGTGTGCATTTTCTCTGAAATCTATCTATCTGTCATCTCTCTCTCTATCTAATCTAATTGTTCTCCCTACAGCAAGATCTCTGTTCCTGTCTGTGCCCATCCCCCTCCCCTCTTTAAATTTTAAAGCGTTTCTTTGGCTCAGTCTCCTCTCTTCAGACTCTGTCAGCATTGGTGAAATTCAGGTTTCAAAAGTGTGCTCTGGTTCCAACAGGATTTTGAGGACTTTTAAATTTGTCAGCTAGTCCCTTTAAGCAATGTGCTACCCTTTCAATAATTAAAGGAAAAAACCCAAAGCTACTAACAACCTGCCCTTCCTCTTTTTTTTTTTTTTTCACACTGGTTCCAGCATTTTCGGTTAACACGACTGCTGGATAAATTAGAAAACAAAATCTCTGTGGGTGATCAGGCAAAACTTATTAATCATATAACCCTGGCTGACAGCATGGCCTTAATACAAACATTTGTGCTTCTATCACTGGCACTCGTCTGATCACTGCCAAATAGTGACAGATTTTAAAGGCAATCCCATTAAGTATTAATCAGGCTTGAAAGATGCAGCCACGCAGAGGCATACTAACCAGTAGGCATTTCCAGCCTGCTTTCTGCACTAACAGCACCTTATGCCAGTGTATTATTGCAAATCTCTTTTTCTTCATAAAATACCACTTTTAGCATGCTTAAAAGTCTCAAATGGCCATCAGTGGTGGGTGACCTTGAGTGACACCACTCCTACTAGAGAATGCCCTGGGCTCCAGGTTTCCCTGACCATGTTCTCTTCCCTTATTCTAGCTTCTCTCTTGCTGCTGGGGTGTGAGCAAGTGCTAGATTTTTGGTCTGGCAAGTAATGAGGACTTTGGGGTGTGAGAAAAGTGAAGCAGTCCATAAAGAAGGCCCCCTGGAGTGAGGGGCACGCAGGCTGGGCCTAGAGGGAAGGGAGCGAGCACTGATGGTGAAGGCCCTGAGCCCGGTGGAAACGGGGGTGGCCACATCTGCCTGGCTGGGGAGAGAATAGCAGGAAATAACGTTTTCCAACTCAAATGGATTGGCAAAGACAAGAAATTAAGAAAGAGATTCTTACTATTTTAATGAAAACTTCTATTGGCCCGAGGAGGCTCCTTGAATAGAGAAAGTATCTGGGAGGGCAGGAGATGCCACTCTCTCTCAACTCTGGGAAGGCGGTCCGGGGGGAAAGGAATGGGGTGGGCACTTAGGCTGCTCAGAGGAGCAATTTGGGATGACCATCCGGTACTGCGCAGAAAGTGCGGACAGGAGGAATCAGAGTCCCCGTCCCAACACGGGCCCCCCCTGTGTGCTCAGATCTGACCCACTGAAGAGGGGCCCCAGAGGCTCTGGAGCTGTTCAGAGTTCCTGGTTACTGATGTTAAAGAAAGAATAGACAAAGTTTCTGGAAAGAGAAGTGAGCTGGCAGCTCAGTCACAGCCTCATGGACCTTGCCTGGCTGGGGGGTCAGCTGTTTAGCTTTGTGGTTTCAGAAACATGAGTTTGTCTGTTGTGAGAAGGCCAGGCTAAGGGAACTGACTCACACTCACCAAATTCGTGTGAGCTTGATGGATAAGTGGAAAACCCCTGTTACTTATTTATAATGAGGATATATAATTATTGGAATGGGGTGGGGGTAAGTGTGTATTTGTGTCTGTGTAAATATTGAATTGGCCGGCTGCACCCTTCTCTCTTTGTAGGCAAATCCATGTTATAATTTTAAAAGTTGTTAAGTACAAGCCCATATAAAGGACCCATTATCTCTGGACATTGCTGAAAGCACACCAGCAAATTCCATTGTTTGGCCTCTCTCTGCCTACACTCCTTGAAGACCACTTCCTCTTCTATTTTTACATACCTTTCTGTACACTTAATTAGGTTTCAACTAATCTCTTGGCGATTAAAACTTCTCCAGCTAGTGATTTCTTAGTGGGTGGGGCAACACTCAGCGGTCTGCAGGTGAGATACTAGGGAGAGGAAATCCAGAAGATAATTATCCCTTTGTAACTCTTTGCCAAGCAACCGCTCAAAGCTCCCAACACCCCCCTCTAACTTTGTTAAGGGGAAAAATCATACAATCATAGAATTTTCAGAGCTGGAAGAAGCTTTTAAAATAATCCAGCTTCTTGGGTTGGGATAAAAAGCTGCTTTTGGCCACTTGAACTGACTTTTCACCCGTAAATCATCTTTCTCTTATTCTTTTATCTGAGGGATAGATGTTCCTTTATCAGGACCATCTACTCTCCCTGCTATGTGCTTGATCCCATTTCTTTTGTTATGACCATGTAATTTATTGTCTAAACTAGGACACTACTGAGAGTGAAAGGGACAATTATTAATAACGAAACCAGGACAACAGGCAATGCAAGGGCTGTCCTGCCAAAACTTGCCCGTGTGGTCACCATTGCAGCTCCCCCCGCCTCCACACCGTTAAACCTTGATTCTTCAAATAGCTTTTGTTTCTGCTGCTTTTTCAATTTCTCCTTTTCATCTGCTTAGAAAACAAATCCCTCAACCACACTTAGTGCGAGCCGTCTTTGTGATAATCTTTAGGGGTTCGGGGTGTGGTTTGCCCCTTAGACAAGACTTATCTCCTACCTTGGGGAAGAGTGAGTGGGGAGGGAATGAAGGCAGGAGCTCTTTCCTCCGATGCTCCCCAAACGCAGATATTTCTCTGGTAAAAATGCTGAGTAAGAAGTTCAAGGTAAGAATGCTGAGACACGGAGAAAAATAGTTTCACTCTAGCAATCGTCGCTGTTTCTTCTGCTTCCTCACCACCCACTCGCTCTTGCCTCTTGGCTTCTACCCCCACTCAGAATCCCTCTGCCTTTCGTCACCTCTCTCTCCGCCTCAGATCTTGTCCCTCACAGCCACCCCTGCTTCTGGAAGTGCTTGCCCTTGCCTCCAGTGCTCCTGCGCAGTGCACCATTCCCTCGTGTGTGACTGCGGGGCCCCCCGTGCTCAGCTCTGCTTGCCAACAGCGTGTAGTGGGCAGCCTGGCCTACAGTGACAGCTCAGCAACTGTCTGTTCATTGGAAGGAAAGTTTGGGTCTGCAAGTGGAGTTTTGGACCCCGACTTCAGCCCTCTCCTTATTCTTCCCCAGGAAGACTGAATATTTGGGACATTGTCCTCCCTTTACCTGGAGGAAGAAACAACAAGCATGCTTGGAGAGTCATTTATTCACGTGGTAGGAGTCAGATTTTCATCAGTTGACTAAATCCAAAAATGTAGTGCCTCCTGGGAGATAAAGTGCCAGGATCCAGTGGTATTGGGGCATCCTGATTTCAGGGACGATGAAATCAAAAGTTCCATCTCAGCTTCCCTCAGTGTTCAAGTTTTGGCCCCTCCTGTCTCTGAAAGGTTAACAGCACCCACAAAGCCACCAACAATATAATGAGACAGCCACTAGGGGCTGCCTGATGACTTCTTCATAGGTGTTGACCGAAGCTGGTTCTGCCTGAGGAATGTGGTTAGAGACACCTTTCCAGAGGAATTGTTAAATTTGTTTCAGGAGTCAGCTCTGGGAATTTGTCTATTAACAAGGCTGGAGCCATTTCCTGACCCCTTTCTATCTTCTGCCAAAAATCTACAAAGGTTCAAGAAGAATTCAGTTCATTTCCCCTGAATCGCTTCTTGTTCATTGTTTTAATGTCAGCCTCATCTCGATTGCTTACTCATAGCCTGACTAGCAATGAGGAAGAAAATATTGATTATATTTCCTAAGAAGCTGCTTCAAGACTCTCTCCAGAGTGTTGAATACTCAGCTTTTGGGCAGGGCCAATAGTTCAGAAAACCCTTCAGGCTTATAGATATTTAGTTGCATAGACTCTTCCACCTGTGACCTGAAATAGAAGATGCACTTCTCGCCCACTGACAGCTTCAGACCCAGCCCCTACTGCGTTCCAGGCCCAGGATCACTCCTAACTGCTTTTTACTGTAACCAGACACTTTTCTCACAGCTTCAGTGCCCTTGCGCGTCCGGCAGCCTGCTCCTGCTTCCCTTCTCTGAAGACTGCCTCTACCGAGCCTTCTGTCCCCACACATAGAGTCGTCAGGGCCTGAAGTTTGCAGACCCTGGGGTGACCCTTATCCAATGACTGATAGGTGCGGAGTAGGAAAGACCAGCTCCCTGGCCTTGGGTTGGGACAGACACAGGCATGATTTCTGTTCCAGAATTCTCCTGAGGGTTCAGGAGGAAGGAACTCCCCATGGGGCATTGCCTGCTACTGCACCCCGGACTGGTTTCTTCTCCTTCCACTCCTGCTTTCCCCACTGCCTCACCTGTTCCTCCCAGGAGCACTTCCCACGGAATCGCTTGCCTGTGAGTCCCCGTCTCAGGCTCTGCTTCCGGGAAACCTAACCCAAAACAATGTTATCTCATTGAATTCTCGTAGACACTCTATGAGAATTCAATTTTTCTAAAATGTACTTTCCTAATTCTCATTCATAAACAAAAACTGAGATTCCTAGAACTTAAATGATTTCCTCAAAACCACACAACTAATAAATAAGGTATAGAGCTGGGATTTAAATCCAGAACTTCTGACTCCAAAACTTGGATCTGGTTAATTTATTTATAAGTACCTTGGTTTGGAGGAAGACAGGTTTGCGTGACAAAACAAACAAACTCTCTTCTGCCTGAAATGCAACGGCAGGCATCTGAATGAAATTACGTTTAATTCTGTATTTTCTGTCCAGATAAGTTTAATGGCGCGAGCTTCGTGTGGCCGGGAGCTACGTTTGGGTAGCTTGCTCCCACGGGCTGTCAACGACGTGTAACGAGATCTGTCTGCACACAGCTCACTGCTCCCTTCCACATACCCCGAGACCTTGGCAAGCCTCCTTGGTGCCAGTCGGCAGCCCCTAGTAATGTAAAGGGCAATGGCAGCTATGGCTTCCCATTGCAGAGTCCCTCATTAAAATCTGTGCTTGACAGAGCAGCTGGTCCCCTGCTCACTGATTCCGGCTCACGGTGGGGAGCTCCGTGCATGGGAAAACGAATGCACACAGCTTGTTAATGGCACTGTCAGAAGGTATGGCTCCCTTCCAGGTGTTTCTAGAGAACTTTGGGCTATTTATTACACACTCAGACATGTATACACTCATACTGAAGCTCTCATATTCTTTCTTCGTGGGAGTATTTTTTTTTTATGGAGGGAGTGTTATTAATAAGCAGAATTTTCAAAGTTTTTTCTAGCTGGTCACTACAAAGATGAGCTGCTAGTTTAGGTGGTAGGGGAGATTCCAAGAAGTGTAAGACCATCTCTTGCTCTTCAGAGAATCCCTGTGATTTAATTATTATCAGGGGGTAATAACAGCAGTGATGATGATTGTAATATTCATCCATGAATTGCTGTTTTACAGTTGGTAGAGTATTTTCACCTTTATTAATTCATTCTTCATGTGGTACTTTCCCTGGAGTGGAGACTCAGCAGGTTCTCTCATTCTAATTTATCATCAATAAACAGAGAAGCTAGTCTACGGCCATACAACCCTGAATGTGCCCAACTTCATCTCATCTGGGAAGCTAAGCAGGGTTGGGCCTGGTTAGTACTTGGATGGGAAACAGAGAAGCTTGTTCCACGGTTACTGATCTAATCAAAGTTTTCAGGACTGTCACCTGTGAATGTCACAAATATCCAATTAAAAAAACTATATAAATATCTATCTATCTGTCTTTCCTTATATCTACTTTTATCTCAGACATGATATTGGAATCAGTAAAAACCCAAACAACTTCTATGGATACGAATTTCCCAAGATCTACTTAAATGGACTGCTGGTGGAATCACTTTTCTAACTTCAGAAATGTGTGCCCATACTAGAACCTCAAAAATCAGGAAGAGAAGATTCTGCTTCACAGATTCTTGGCAGTGTAAGATAATGATTTTTTAAAAATGTTGTGGCCTAACTACATTCCAACGATAATAACGACAATGGTAAAGATTTTTTGGGTTCCTGCTGTGTGCTGTAAACTTCACTAAGCACTGTGGATCCAAGAGGTATAGGGCGAGGCCCACATCCTCAAGTGGTTTATACTCAAGTGGGGAAGACCCACTTAGGCAGAGTGGTGGATGCTTGGTATGGAGATAAAACTTAGTTGATGGAGACATTGTTCTGGTCTGGTACCGTCAGAAATGACTTAGAGAGGAGATAGGATGATTTGAAGACCTCAAATGAAGGATAATATTTAGATAAAGGAAGGGGTATAGGAAGAATGCTTCAGGCGTGAGTAGCAGAAGAACCAAGTATATTTAGAGCTGGGGCTGTCTGAATCACATCTAGAAGACAACCAGCAGAAGAGTATGACTGGAGTGGAGTGTTGATATCAGAGAGGGCAGACACACAAGCCTAGGAATTGAGGTAAAGCTTAATTGTCAAACCAGGTAGGTAGATCGCTGATGACAGCAAACATATACTGTGCGATAATTAACATGGTAAATGCAAGAGTAATGATTGGTGCCAATATTAAATGCCTAATATTTGTCTGGTCCTATAGTGGATGGTTCATGTGCTATCTCGCTTAATCACTCTTTAAATCAGTAAGTATTCATTGTCCTCTGTAAACCTCAAAGCAGTCCAATACTGTCTCTGTTATTACTGCCATTTTAAAGATGAAAAAACTGAGGCTTAATAGGGCTTAATAACTTATGCAAAGTCACGTAGATAATTAATAGCAGAATCAAGATCTGGCCCCGTGGCTGTTTGACAAAGCCTGCGTTTTTAGTATGATGCTGCACTGCCGGTCTCTGAGTCTTTTTAAAGGCAGGAATAATGGAAGTTGTGTGGGGAGGCGGGAGGTCAGAGCAGAGAGTCTGGAGGTGTTACAACAGGCCAGACAGTGAAGTGGTGACTGATGTCAGGAGAAAAATGAGACAGGGGTTTGTGGCGAAATTGAGGTGGATGGAAAGGTGAAGATGAATTCCAAAGACAGCGGAGGAGTAAGAATGTTTGGGACTTTGTGTTGGCATACAGAGAGAGACGGAGGACTCAGAGATGTTTCCAGAGATTCCAGCCTGGCGCTTGAATGTGTGTGAGGTGTGTTTATGATAATTAAGATCCCATGATGTTTGAAATATACTAGAATATGTGCCTCTAGAAAGTAAGGTCCTTCAAAGCGGTTACCTTAGGAAGTCTGGTCTTGCTTTGACATGCTGTCTTTGCTAAAAAGTGCTGGGAGCTCTTCCTGTAGGACCGCCTTTGGCTGCAGGGGAGAGGGCTCCTAACTGAAGCCAAGAATGTCCCTGCTCTGCCTGAGCCCCACTTCATTTTCCAAACTTGGCTCCCAATCACTTACCTGTTTAAAAATAATAATTATAAGGGATTATACTAGTCATGGTTCTCCAGAGAAACAGAACCAGTAGAATATAAACACATATATTCTAGGAGAATATCCCAGAAAGGTATAGTTCAGCAGAGTCTGAAGTCCTGAGAGCCAGTGGAGCTGATGGTGTAAACCCCAGGCTGAGGGCAGGAGAAGGCCAACGTCCCAGCTCATGCAGACAGGCAGAAGGGGACAAATTCTTCTTTCCTCTGCCTTTTGCTCTCTGCAGCCCCTCCCATATGGGGATGATGCCCACCCATATGGGGGAGAGCCATCTGCTTTACTGAGGCCACTGATTTAAACCCACGGACACACCCAGAAATGAAATTTAGCCAAATATCTGGGCACCCTCTGACCCAGTCAAGTTACCACATAAAACTAATTGTCATGAGGTGAACCTCTGTCACTCTTGGGGGTGTTGCCAGCTCTTCTCAATCCCGGGGAGACAGCTCGGACAGCCCAAATGCCTGGCAGTCCTAGGTTTGACTCCTGACTCAGTCAGTGCCTCTGGTCCGTCAGCTACAAAATGGATATTCCCATCTCTTCCCCAGAATGTTGGCATTTTAATTAGGATGCTTTCAGCAGCAAATAACAGAAAAGCATCTCAAATGGACTTAAATATTGTGGAAATTTATTTGCTCACATAGAGAGAAGTCCAGAGGTACAGTGGGCTTCAGATGGAATGGAGTCATTGGGGCTAAGTTTAAGTTTTCTCCAGTTCTCATGCCTCTGTCCTCTCCTGATTTTCAACTTTGTTGTTAAGCTGGCACCCCTTGAATTTGTAAGAAGGTCATTAACAGTAACTGAGGCAATATGCTTCCTCCAGGTCCTGTTCAGGAGACAGAAAAACCCTCCTCCAACGGTTGAATACAGGCACTTCTTTTCCATCTGTTAGGACCCTCTTAGGACACGTGTCTCCCCACGGACAAATAGCCAGCAGCGAGATGCAGGAATTGGCTTAGCACGGGGTGGTCTGGGTGTTGGGAAGGATTAAACAGTATAACCCATGGGCATTTCCACCCATAGCTAGCACTCAGTAAAAGTTAGTTGCTTTTCCTAATAATGGAGAGAGTTCTGTTTGGGACAGTTACATATGCCTGCCTCACTATACGTGGAATGTTCTTTCTCTTTAATGTTCATCTTTACTCCCTCCTTTAGTCTATGGGCACAATCTCACTTCCCATCAGAATGGATTATAGGCCATGTGAAAACTGGGATAGTCATCCTGCTTATTTGTGCATGAGAAGCAGCTTCATTTTTAAGTACAAAGGTAGAAATTAGGACATATGACCAGGAAAGGAATGCCGGAAAAAGGAGGAATTGGGAATCAGGGGCAGAGATGCAGAAGTGATGGTGACTTTTCTTTTGCTCTATTCCACTCCTGGTGCCATCTCTGCCTCCAGAATGTCTCACTGTGGGGAGGTGTGGAGAGAAGGCAGCTCTTCCCAGCAATTAGAGGGAAGTTTTAAACAACTCATCCATCCAGGCATACTTAGGACCTCATTTCATCTTTACGTATTTGGCAACTAGCTGGGAAAGACCAGAACTGAAGCTTTCACACCTATTTAGCACCTGGTTGAGCATCACTTGGCACCTGCCAAATGGGTTTCTACCATTTAGGGGGAATTTGCACTGATTACTGTACTAATTAAGCAGAAGTCATTGCTACTCACAATCATTAGGCTAAATCGGTTTCTGGGGAAAAGTCTTGATAAGCAGCTGCCCAAATGAAAAGGATTCAGAGGCACCCCACGCACACAGACTCCTGCACTTGCTCACGCACCATCAGCCAGCACCAGCTGGATTCTCCTGACCAGGTTCTGGATGGCAACTGAACCCAGGGACAGTTGTCAGTCTCAAAACTAGGTGACATGGGTTGTGGGGTTTTAGAAGGTTAGATGCCCATACTTAATTGAGGTTCATACTAAGTACCAAATGTAAGGGCAAGTCCTGAATTAAGTAGACATTTCACACGTGCTTTGGCTTATAATTCTCTTTCCTTTTATTTCCTTTGTATAAATGTTTGGAGAGTAGACAATCCTCTTCCTCAATGACTTTTGACCTTGCATGGTTATTTAGAACATTTTATGGACTCATTTGTGATTGACGTGTAGTAGGTTGTCTGAACTAGGAGTCTTAGGGTTTACAGGAACTTAGCATTTGCTGGGCAATAACTTTGAGAGGTGGAGGTGTGTGGTGGAGAGGGCATGTAGTGATGGCTTTGATATTCAGTACATTGGGAATGCTTGTGAGCAACTGAGGACCTGTCCCGTGGGCAACGGACTCTCAAGGAGACAAAGGACTCCTCAGATAACACATCAGATAGTGGTCCTCAGATACGTGCTTTCAATCAAGGCATACCGCACCTGGAGACGTGCCTTTCTATCTTTAAAAAAAATAATAATATGGCCACTGCTTTTTACAGAATGTTGTTCTAGAGGTCAGTGGAATGTTGAACCTGGTGGATATTATGAAAAATATAATTTGGGGAAGGAACTGACCTGTATATATCTGGGGACAAAATTTACTACTTTGAGATAAGCTTGAGGCATTGTATTGGCTGCTTCTGAGACTATCATGAAGTCTGTACATTTTCCTGATTTTGCACATGCCAATTCATTTCTGTCCTTACCAGATTTTCCCCGAACCCTAAGAGAGATTATTTTTTTGGTGGGGAGGTAGATAGCTCCATATTATTCAAAATTGTGCTGATGATTTGAGCAATTGCATCTCCCTTTCTGGAAGGTCAGAGAAAAGAATTCAACTTGACGCCAATGGAAAATTTCAAACATGGGTGCAATGTCATCACTGTGAAAATCTGTCCATCCCAGTGTTTCCCAATGGCCGATTTGTATCAGGTAGTTTTCAGTGAGGGGAAAATTTGGCTTAAATAAAAATATGGATAGTCCCTTGGAGTGTGTGCTTGTGGGAAGCTATTGCCAAAAATCTTGAGGGAGCAGAGCTAGGAATACTGGCTTGGAGAGATGCATTTGCAGGAAGCTCTCAAAGGAGGCTGTTTGAAAGTTTAGTGGGGACGGTAAGCCTGCCAGAGAGATGACCATGAGGACACAGGCCCTTTCAGAAACATGTAGAAACCCTGGGGTTTAATGAAGTGAGGGAGGGATTCTCAGCCCATTTAATCTTTCAAAATAAAAGGAAGGGTGGCCAGGGAATGCTTGGTAATTTGGGACACACAGGTAGCAGACATTTGGGTGACATTTAAATTCTGTTCTGCTAGGGACTCCCGTCATTTAGTGCGGTACTCAGTACCTGCTATGAGGATATTAAAAAGCTAGTATGCGTATCAAATGAGAACAGACACAAAGCTGTCCTGTAAATACTTAAGTTCTTCACAAAAGTCAGCTATCACAGCTGATTGTAAGATTTTAATGACTTACCAAGTTCATTTCCTGGGAGGAGGAGGGAAGGGCTGCGGATGGGAGACGGTGGAAACAGAAGGAGCACGGAGACGGGGAGTGAGGGGAGCTGAAGACGTCACTCTCCAGTTGTCTGAGAGGCACTGCACCCTTTGATTTTGAAAGAGAAGAACATTTCATCTTTTGAGTCACCCTTTGTTTTAGGGCTGGTCTCGCCTGAACCCCTGTGTCCAGTCGAAGGAATGGCGCATCCTCGCAGACTTCTCCCTCTCTGTTTTACGGGACAAGTACAGATGTCCCAGCAGCTTGCTATCGCTCTACCCTCCCCCACCACCCATCCTGGCAACTTCACAGCGTGCTGGCTGAGTAAGCTCAACAGATCAACCGCCCCTGGGCTTCAAAGTCCCGTCCCTAACGAGGCCACCAGCAAGCTTCCTTCTGCTTGTTCTGTAGTTGCAAAGCTGTTCCCAGCCTGTAACACTGGAGGCTGAGCCCAGGGATCTCGATGGCTGATTGCTCATTTGGGTAACCCGAAAAAAACCACAAGGAGAACTGGATGGAACCGCCACAGCCTTTATTACGCACGTTACAGGTAGCACTGACTGTGGTAGATCAGCGAAGCAAGATGACACCCCTGAGTCCGAGCCTTGTTTTAAGGGGTCCCAGACAAAGAGGGCATGGGTCTTGCATGTGATTCTAAACGATATTACCTTGGTGTGTACGTGCAGAGGGAAAAGGTCGAGAGCAGTCACACAGGACAAGAAGCTGCTCCCAAAGGGAGATGAGGAGGGAATTACAATCCATTTCCAAAGCAGTGCACGTTCCTTCCGGCCAGCCTTCCATCATGGGGTTCAGAAGAGCCACGCCCGGCACAATCCCACACTGCCCCGCTACATGCGCGGAGCACCCCAGCGACGGAGCCCTTCGGTGGGAGCTTTGGGTGGCATGTGTGGACCATCTACACTTGGCCTGGGCCGTGGGGTGGTGAGAAGTCCAGGTGTTAGTCTGTTCAGCTGCTTCTCTACTTGTAGATTTCCACCCGATAAACCCTATTTTGTATCTATACGGCATGATCCCTTCTGCTCCTTGGGAACTGGAGTCCTTTTCAAAATGAGGTTAAGTATTTCCAGGTACCTGAAATAGCAGAGGGACAATCTCCCTACTGTGAGAGATGAACAACCGAGAGAACGTTTTCCTGGGAGTGGATGAAAAGGAGAGAGGCGAGAAAGGTGGATCAATTTTTCTTGATGCTGAAGAGAAGCCAATTTTGAGAATTTTCTTTTGAAAGGGATGTTGATTAATGCATTTCTTACTACTTCCAGAAGCTGTCTAGAAATGCTGGCTGATTGGGGGCTGGCTGATTTTTTGCTTGTTTTCAGGGAAAATACTTATGGGGTTGCTGAGGGCAGGAGGTTCTCTCTGACTCTTGAGTAAGGACACAAGGACAGATGTCCCTGATGGTGAAGTGTGGACCAGTGAAATGATTCATTGATCAGTACGTGAAGTGCATGACAGCACTATGGGCGCAGCAGCTGGGGTGGGCACAGCTCCCACCTGGAGGGATCATCCATCCTTCCACAGCTTCCAGTTCAGTTGTCTGTTTCTTCCAGGAAGCGCCCTGGAGAGCCCACCTGAGGCCCCTGGGCAGATACCCTCCCTGCTGGGTGCAGAGCCCCTACGTCTGGGCAGGAGGTGCTGCCTTATCATCCTGGAAGCTGGCTAAAGTAACTACAGAAGGGATTGATTTCTTTTACTGCTGAAAAACAGCCTTTCTGCAGATGGAAGGTGGCAGCTCCTGATCCAAGCGTATCGATTTGCTGCAGCTGGTCTGCTCAAGTTGTAGAAAAACTCTGTGCAATTGGCTGCCTAAGGAAGCAGGAAGGAGGCTCAGCCAGGCAGACTCGAGTTGGGATTGGCCAGATGTGGGTGGGGCCTGCGGCCTTTCAGCAGTTCTAGTGAGGGGCTACTTCTCCTCTGGCCTAGCCTGTCCTTACAGCACTGGCTCCAGCTTCAGCACGAGAGTCAGACAGTCCTGGCTTCCAATTCCCCTTCCCTCAGGTACTAGTTAGTGGACTCGATCAGGTACTTAACCTCTTCTCCTTTACTTTCATAGTCACAAGATATTTATTGAGCTCCTACTGCACATGCTAGACACTCCGCTAGGGTCTGGGGAGAAGGGGTGAGTGCAGCAGTTCCTCCAGCCATGAGTCCCAGCCTGCACTGGCACCACTGGCTGGGGATGCTGCTCAGTGAGTGCCAGCCTCAGGTCCTTGGAAATCTCTGCGTCTTCACACACCTGTGAGTCAGCTTTGGCTCCCTTTGTATTCTGGGCATGTGCAAACTGCCAAAGGTACAGATGGGAGGGAGGCTGCCTGGCTTCCCTCTCTAGCAGTTTAATTGGGAAAGAAACTTGAACCCAAGGTGGCCCCTCATGTTCTGTGAAAAACACTATTTTGTTTCCTTAAAAGGAGTCTGGAAGCAGCCAGAAGCTCTGTCTAGGAGAAGAGACAGGCAGCTGTCACCTGAGAGAGGCCCTAGTATAAATCACATGGACGCCAGAAAAGGAAGGCAGGTTCAACTAGAACATTAGGACATTTGTGGCTTTTATCCATTGATGACCTGCCAGGGAATGGGGCTGTGCTTCTTTTTTCTTTTCCTACAAGTCAACACTTTGGAGCTAAAAGCCCAGCCCCTGCTGCTGTCCTCTCCAGACAGAGTAAAGGACAGTTCTGGACACTCAGAGATGGCTCTTTAAACATTTCTCTTCCCGTGGCTGCTTTTCCAGAGCAACCAACGCTGATCTGGTCAGCACTCTTGTGGCGTTCTCTCTTGGGCTGCCTGATACCACAATTATCCGATGCTGGGTGCTGAGCATATTCCAAAATCATAGTTCCTTCCAATTAAACATGACACTTTAACCCACTGCAGTCAGCTCTCCTTCCTCCTGCAACCTCACTATTAGTGACTGCCAAAGAATAGAATGCTCTGAGCACAGGATAGAGGAAATGTGGGAAACTATGAAAGCTGTCCCTGCATTCTTAGAGGACAGAAAGCAGATGAAGACCTGAATGGTGACTGACTCACCAGGGAGGGGAAAGCGCAGGCTGCAGTGACCATGGAGGGCACTGTAGAGAGGCAAGCCAGTGTGCCACGGGGAGACACATGGGCTGAGCCAAGGGCTTGACTGAAAATATGTCTGGGTTCAGTGAAAGCCCTAGGTCCTCCCCAGTCCTGGCAGAGAGGTCATAAACAATTCCCTCCCCTCCAGCACTCCCAAGTTCTCCCTTTAGACGCTGGAGAGGCTCAGGCTACAAGGACATGGTGCCCTGTAGATGGTGGGGATGACACACAGGTTGACTTGGAGATCCGTTACAGGTCCACACTCAGAATGAGGGGGCCCCAGCTACCTTCTCGGGCCCTGCCCTCCACGCGCTTACAGCCAAGGCCTAACCCGCCCCTGGAGGGGTGCTTTCTTCTCTGAGGAACCTGAACAGGAAATACTTACAGATGTGTGAGGACCTCCTTAAACCTTAGACGTTCTGACCTAGGCATTCGGAACTTCCCAGTACTCTTATTTTTATTTGTTTCTTTTTATTTATTTACTTATAAAATAAATCTGAACTGAAACTGCAAACTCCTTTTCCCATGTTGTAGGTGGCAGCTGAAATCTCAATTTCATACCTTAGCCTTAGCCGTGTGGCGTAAAGCCTGCCAGCGCACTGTGGTTTGGGAGGCAGCCAGGGCCCAGTGGAAGTCTATATGCAGAATTTGGGCTTCCCCTTGTTGGAATCTCTCCTTCCCAGATTGCCCCTTACTTTGTTGTTGCCCAGGACTCTGATTACTCAAGCCAGCAAGCCTGAGGGTTTCTATTAAAATGTTTACCCTCTGCTTGGTCCAGAATGATACTTGCTCTTGGGCTAGAAGCCATAACAGAATGAGAAATGACCGTTTGCTCTACACTCAACTGTTCTCCAGTATCTGGCTGCTTTCGATCACTTTTCAGCGCCTTTATGTGCTTGTTTTTTATATTTTGTTCGGAGCTTACAAGCCCCCCTTTCTGGGAGGGGGGGCTGGTTTGAGAAGAGCCAATAGGAACTACATTTTGGTAGTTATTACCATATTTTGCTGTGTACAATGTACACCCATATTTTTGGCCCAAGGTTTTGGGAAGATAATCTTTAGTTTAAATTTTTAATTTAATTTTTTATTCATTTCTATTTAGATACTTGTTTTTGGTATTATGAAGCAATTTTAGCATTTACTTTTGAACATATTATGGTATAAGAAATGTTATATAATAAATAATTATAAAACACGAGAACAGATACAAGGTATTTCAGGTACTACCCATGTATAATGTACACCCTTATTGTTCCCTCAAAAATGTGGGCAAAAAAGTGCACATTATATGTGGAAAAATATGATACTTTTTGGTAACTTTTGTTCTTCTATCACTTTTCTCCACCTGACTTTTAAATATGAATGAACAGCTAAGGATCAGTAGACATTCGAGGAGAGCATCCGGCATAAAGACAGAGAACAAAATGAAACAAACAAAAATGGGGGAGAATTTGGGGAGAGAGGTGTTCAGAGGAAACAGAGATATTGTCCAGGTAGAACAAAATCTAAAGATAAACCCTCCATGATAATATTCTTAGAAAGACAAAAATATTTAATCTGCAAAATAAAAGCTGGCTACTGTTTGTAAAACAAGAATCAGAACAAGAAAGGTCTTAGAAATTAAATAATCGAATTACACAAACATCCAGTAGTAGGAGAAATTCCATAAACTAAAACAAAAGACCGATGTGGACACTAAGTTTAGAGAATCAATCTAAGAAGGCCAACGCCTGACTGATATGAGATCTAGAAAAGGAGAAAAGCGAAGATGAAGAGGAGGATGTTATCAAATAAATAACACAAGACAGTGTCCCTGAACTGAGGACCATGAGCACCTAGAGTCTAGATCAGGGTTTAACAAATAACGGGCCACAGCCCAGTTCACCCCGCTGCCTGCTTCGTAAATGAAGCTTTGCCGGAACACGGCCGTGCCCATCGTTTACCTGGTACCCATGGCTGCTTTGCTAGAAGGGCGGAGCTGAGAGTTGTGACAGACTGCGGTCTACAAAGCCGACAGTATTCACTGTGGCGTCCTTTCCAAAAAAACGTTGGCTGACTCCTCGTCTGGATGAAAAGATCCTGGCACTGGCCAACACAATGAAAAGAAGAAAAAAAAGACCCAGACCAAGGACAAACTCCAAGGATAAAGAGAACATCCTAAGAGATTCCAGAGGGAAAAGAATGTCACATACAAAGAATCAGAAATCAGAATGGGACTGAACTGCTCAAAAGCAACGGTGGAGGTTACAAGAAAACGGAGTGATGTCTTCAAAGTACTAGAGGACAAGCAGCTTTCGGTCTGGAATCCAGTCCAGGGTAAGGATGGGATAAAGGTGTTTTCGGACAAGCCTGATTCAAACATTGTACTTTTAGTTTTCTTTTTAAAAGATTTTATTTATTTTTTCAGAGAGAGGGGAAAGGAGGGAGAAACAGAAGGAAAGAAACATCAATCAATGCGAGAACATGGATTGGTTGCCTCTCACACGCCCCCAACTGGGGACCTGGCCTGCAACCCAGGTATGTGCCCTGACCGGGAATCGAACCAGTGACCTTTCAATTTACAGGCCAGTGCAAAACACACTGAGCCACACCAGCCAGAGTGTGTACTTTTATTTTTCTGGGGAGAATATGCTTCAGCTCAATAAGGGAGTAAACCAAGAAAGAGGATGCTACGGAGGCCTCCGTGCAGGACAGTGACGGGAGCTCCTGGGATGACAGCTGTGTTCCAGGCTGAGACAGCAAGCAGGGCAGGCAGGGGCGGGGTGTGGGGGGGAGGGTCTCTGGGGAAGGTGCCTGGAACTGATGGCTTGTCTGTGTAGGGGAGGAGAACTTCCTCTGCCCTTGCAGATTCTGTGACTGGCCCAAGAATGAAACTAACAAGACAAATGAACGGGAGAAAAATATACAGATTCATTTAACATGTGCACACTGTAGTCTTCAAAATAAAAATGAAGAAAGCTTAATAAACCTTATTATATGAAGAATAATAAATCGTGGGGATGTGACAAGACAATGGGGCTTGGGCTCTGAGCAGTGAATTGTGGGCCCGGGACTGGGAAGTGCATGGTGGGAACTGATGGAAGATAAGGGTTATTTGAGTGAGTTTGTACTGGTCCGTTTTGGCAGACTCCCAGATGTGGTGATAGGATTGTTTTTCTCTTCCTAGTACAGGAAGGGTACCTTTCTCATGGGGAATTTTATGACCTGCTTTTAGGTAGAAATGGGGAGTGGAGAGAGCTCTTCCTGTAGCTACCATTTCTCAAGCACCTTTAGCTCAAAGTCGCCAGCGTGCCACAGCGACATATTTTGGGGTGGCGTGTTCCAAAACTCTTCATCTCCGTGTTGGATCAAGAGGAAGAGAGTATCAGAGAGGTTTCACAGACTGGTGGGTGTTGGGCAACACTCAGCACTGGTTTTATAGTAAGTCACCCTAAAATGCAATTATTTCAGGGAAAACGACAAACATTGTTTGAGAACGAAAATATAGTCACAGCACCGACTCGACAGTGACTAGTATTTCCATGCTCTGCCACTTGGCCCCCATGGTTTCCCCTGGGGGTGGCGGGGGGGGGGGGGCGCCTCTGAGGAATGTGTCCTTCCGCTTGTCCCGCCAGCCCTGGGGATGGCAGGAACAGGAACGACTGGTTGCTGTTTGCTCTTTCGGCAATTCTAACACTTTCTCACCAGCACCCTAGACTAAATTTTCCTCGGCTGGATTACCAGGCAAGGGTTTATGGAGTCTGACTGGCACAGAAGTCAGTTAATAATGTCTGAAATGGAGAAATCAGGAAATAGCAGTGTAAGGATCAGGCTAATAATATGGAAGTAAGTGTCAGAAAAAAAGGCAGTGAAAGAGTTGAACATGTTGGCCTTTGAACTTGGAGATGGGGTTGGAGGAAGAAGGGTATATTCGGGGAGATAAAGAAGAAGGGATGAATATTTTATGAAATAGGTCAATGGCCTTTTTGGTTCTGAAAGACAAGATTTTGGTACAGTATGAAAGAGAGCAATTAAGGCAGAAGGGGTCTACCCACTCTGCCTGAGCAGAACTATTGAACCACTCCCTCCCTGGCCACCTCTGCCCCCGCAAACCTGCCAGTATGGAAGCCAACACGGGGGTCTCTCTGGGGAGAAGGGAGATGGGGGAACCGACCCCAAGCACCTGACACAGAAGCACCCAGGAGAGAGCAGGTCTGGTATGTGTCTGCGGTGGTGGGCATGGTCCAGAGGCTCCAGGACAGTGATGCCCTGCCTCCGAGGGGAGTGTTTTCCTGAACAGTGCCCTAGTCCTTGTCTGCTGTTGAGAAAAGGCTCACTTCACACAGAAGCCTGGTATGAGAGATGTTAGTGGGACTAAAAGAGAAAGTGGCCAGTGTCCACATGTCCATCCTTGTGAACGAGACTCAAAGGCCAGTGAGGGGTGGGAGCTCAGAGAGAGGGAGGGACAACCACCAGGAAAGTGGAAGCACTGTCTCCCCTGGCGTGCTCAGCAGCACCGAGAAGGGAGCCGGACCTCCTGCTCTTCGGTCTTTCATGGATTCAACAAACGGCGGCCGAGTGACTTCTCAATGCCGGCTCCTCTGGGCACTGGAGACACCGGAGGGATAAGACAACATCTCTGCCTCCTTTTGTTGCTGTCAAGTTGATACCAGTGCCTTTTGTCCTACCAGCCTTTCTTTAAAAGTTTCTCTCTCACTAGTGAATCTCGTTGGCTAAGTCCAGGCCGTCAGCCCTCAAAGGGAAGATCATACAAGCCAGATACACTTTGCTGTCCCCATCAACGATGAGCGTTTACTGTGCTGTGTGCCAGGCATCCTGTCAAGCTCCCTATGTATCTAATGTAATGTGACAACCACCAGCGTCAGTCTGACTCCAAAGCTACATCCTGGACCATTTAACATCATTCAAACACTAGCATCTTAAAATCCTAATTTACTTTCCAAGAAAAGTATTTCAGACCCAGCCAGTAGAAGGTTATTTTAGAATCCACATCTTTGGGGGAGGACAATTTTCTTTCTCCCAGGAGAGGTTTTTGACTGCCCTTTAGATCGCATATGCCTAGGCTTAAATAGTGTGATTGTTAAAATATTCTCTTTCAAAAGTTAAAAACCTCCCTTTCAATCTCTGGTCCCTTGTTCGCCTGTCCTAGAAAGTGCTGTCTGGACTACCACCACCATTTAACATGTCAGTACGCAAGTGAGTACACCTTCACCTAGACAATGGAAGTCAGCTCCTGAAGGTCAGATGGAATACGACATGGTCTAAAGTCTCCTGCAAAATGTCCCCACGCTTATTAGAATATAACTGAGGTTACCACCAGGGACAGTTGCAACAAAATCCCTTGGAGAAAGAAAGATGCTAATTTTTTATTTCAATTACCAGTGTGCTCTTTAATTCAAATGAAATGCCCCTCAATTACTGGATGTTTTATGAGATTCATCCTGAAGACCATGCTCCCAGGCCTCAAGAGATTTCTATCAAGGAAAGATATGACACATTCTGGGGCCAGAGAGGGCTAGACAAATCATACAGAGGACAAGGGGAAGGGTGCTTGAGCTGTTTTTTCTTATGTCAGAGGCCAAAGAGACTAACCCTAACTAACCTTTCTTCTCCTTTTTGGATTCTTGCTGTGGGGAGAGAAAGAGAGTGGATGGAGCAGGAGCGATGCTTCCTTTCTGTAAGTGTACACAAGCTCACCTCGAAATCCAACCCTCGGTTGTCGGCACCAGCAATAAAATAAAAGCCACACAGGCTCTTCCAGACTTTATTAGACCTATTTTCTCTCCTGCCAAATTATCTCAGGAGTTTGTAAGGAAAGTAAGCTCTTTTCAAACAACTTCCCCTGCTCTTTCTCTGCTGTGAGGGATGATGAGTAGGAAATGGCCATGTGTGCTAAGTCCAGGTGACACTGGTTTGATCAGAGTCTGCTAGAAGGAGTTGTTTCTCCTACTACACTTTTCTGTGGTGGTGGTGGCTTCAACTCTTACCTGGGTACTAGTGTACCTGGATTTAGTCATGCTAGGTGTGTGCATCAGTTAAGATTAGTTTAGTAAGGCTGCAAATAATAGCGCAAATGTAGAATGAAAACATACCAATTATTTTATTGAACTCGTTAACTAAAGAAGGAACCAGTAAGATATTAGAAACCTATTCAAAGGAAAATTCTGAGGCCAGAGGTGTATATTGGCAAAGAGGAATACTAAAATGAATTTTCTCGGTAGAGTAAAACTGTAGGAGATCAGCTGCACTTCTGCCAACAAAATTCAATTGTATGTTTACAGGCAAGAGTCATTTATGTTGCTGGCAGTCCCATATAATTTACAGAGCCATGAAATGGCTCACCAACACAGAAACATGCAGAGACGCCATAGAATCATATAAGCTGGAAGAGTGCACTGACATTAGATAATGATTAAGTTTCCTCTGAACACAATTGGTCCATGTTAACATCCTTCATTTTTTTCCCTTTACCCTGCAGTGGCTTAAACCAGTAAGGCGTTTATTTTTCTCATGTACAAAGAAGCCTGGAGATAAGCAGTCCTAGGCTGGTGCATGGTTTATAAGGGCATTCGATCCAGTCTCTTTCCATCTCCTGCTTTCCATCCTTAGGTTCATCCTCATGGTTTTAAGATGGTTGCTATGCCTCCAGGCATTTCTTTCTGAATTCTAGGCAGGGAAGAAGGGGAGACATCCTAATCCTTCTCTTTTTGAGATTTTCTTTTCATATTTGGGTGGGGAAAACCTCCTCAGGAATCATATGGCCACCCCTAGCTGTAAGGGAAACTGGGAAGGTGAGTATTTTGGCTTTGTGTACTCTATAGCAGAGGAAAATAAGGCGGAAAGGGTGCACACAGGAGTTTGGGGGAAGTTGGTCTATATCTCCCACAGTATACCGAATTCCTCATTAATAGCTTCAAATGGGGATCCTACAGAGTATCTTTATTCAACACTATAGATAAACCTGTATTTAAGGTTTTAAAGATGTTTACATTAGGTATATGCAGCAAATTACAAGTATAACAATAAGACTACAAAATATTGAGCTTAAATATAAAAACCCAGCCTGCTACTGGGAGGGTCATGAACCGAAGCTCCAGATTCAGAAAATCCCCCAGGCATACAGAGTTGTCTGGAAAAAAGCTTCTGAGGAGTTGAGCTGATACATGGAAGGAACTTTTTTACCTTCATTATTTTTAGGAGCAATAATTGAATCCAAAGATCTTACAGCTAGAGGCTTTTGTGTTGTACGTAGTAGGTAGAATTTGTAGCAATGAAATATTTGAAGTGCTGTGTTTGATCCAGGAAGGTTAGTCTTTTGTGCTTTTTCTCTTAGATTTTCTATTCCTTTTGATAGGGAAACCGCCCCAGATGTGTGAGCTGCGTGCTTCTAGGCAGTGATGTGGAAAGCCTCACCTGTTACTTAGCGGACTTTGCTGTCCACTTTGGGAACATGAGAACTCAGTCCTATTGATGTGTGTCACTTTGTGGGACAGGAAGAAAGTTTCCTCTCCCCATCAAGGTTTTTTCAGCTGATCTAATAATTAATCTATGTGAGATACATTAACAACAAAAATAACCAAGTTTTATTATATACGTACGTATGAGAATCCACATTCATGAGAGTCAGAGATCCCACAGACACGAGAGGTTTAGGGAAAGTTAAAATGAGGCATATATGACATTCTGAGCTAAGAATGAGGTAAAGCACCTTGCGGCTTCACAGGGAAGGAAGGTCATTGCAGGATGATTCTGTAATTAGTAGTTTGCCCTGCCATGTAGATAAGTCAAAAAGTATATCTCTGATAACCAATTATTATGAGTAAGGCCCCTGGTTTGAATTCTTCTGTGTAGTGCCAGACAGGTGAGTGGGAGGCCTTGGGCCACAGAAGTTTCTGGGGAGCCTGCAGGGTCTTGGTTGCTTTTAGCTCAAAATAATTCCCATATCACAGAGGAACACCTTAGGGTGACTCATTCTGAACCCCTACTACTGCAGCCTTCTATGTTCAAGTTTCTATTCTGCAATCCTTGCTTCTGCTTTCTATGAGTGGGTCAGAGGTACAGATAACTCCTCCTTAGGCACTGGTTTCAGTAGCATTGGCCTGGTGTCCCCTCAAAATGTCTCAAAGACATTTGGCATTTGGATGGGATTTTAACTATGATTTATTGAGTATTATTATTTTGATATCCAGAAGCAACCCCACGTGTCTTATACCACCCGTCACTTCTCTCACTCGGGGAAGCGGTAAGAACTGCCAAGCCATGCAAGTCTAGACATGTGATTCCTTTATTTTTTGAAGGCTAGACCACCATTTCTGTCTGACCTATAGAAGAAGAAATTTTTTTTTATCTATTTATCAGTCCATTCAATCTGCTATAACAAAATCCCACAGACTGGGTGGCTTATACATAACAGAAATGTATTTCTCATGGCCCTGGAGGCTGGGAAGTGCACAATCAGGGCACCAGGAGATTCTGAGTCTGGTGGCTGCCATATTTCTTCTGTTTCCTCACACGGTAGAAGGGGGGAGTGGTCACTCCAAGGTCTCTTTTATAAGGGCCTTAATCCCATTCGTGAGGGCTCTGCCCTCATGTCCTCATAACAGCCCAAAGTTCCCACCTCCTAATGCCAGCACATTCACTCAACACGCGGATGTCGTGGGGACACAGGCGTTCAGTCTCCACCACCATGTCAGGTTCATTGGCTGGGGCCTCATAAATTAGACTGACGAAAGACAGATTGACCAGAGAAAAACAAACAGAAGTTTATTATCGTCCACATTGATCAGATAAATGTGGGAACACCTAGTAATGAGTAATTCAAAGGAGTGGTTAGAACTTGGGGCTTATGTGGCATCTTAACAAAAGCACAATACATTTTAGAGAAACGACGAAAAAGGAAAAGGACTTTGAGTTTCTAGGGAGACAAATTGTGGGAAGTAAATATATGGAGAACCTAATGGAAGATAAGGGCTGTTTAGTAAAGTTTGTATAGATTCCTCTGGTGCCATTTGTGGGCTGATAAGGGTATAGAATTGTCTCTGGTGATTAACCCCTGTCTAGGGTGGTAGACAGGGGAGGAAAGTCACCTTTACAAGCTCATGTCCCACTTTTGGATAAAAAGGGAGAGGGCAGAGAGCTTTTCTTGTATCTGCTTCTTCTGAATTGCCTTCACTCAAGATAATGCTTATGTTGTTCTTCCAGAAAGTGGCCTGAGGTGACCTCTGAGAATTGATCCCTATTCACTTGACCTAGAAAACCGCACAAAATCATGCAGATTGAGAGGTTCAAATCTTTGTATTCACTTGAGGAACACTTGTGGGACTGCCCATGCCATCGAGGGTGAGCATATCTGAAAAGCCACCAAGGATCTGAACGATGTCATTTTACAGAAGCAATGTGTCCCATTCCATTGTTATAATAGTGGAGTTGGTAGGTGAGCCCA